>JAQZBX010000077.1:0-42269 GCA_029593785.1 Cabassous unicinctus | reverse complement strand
CCATGATGGAGATGCACCTGGGGAGTGGGCCTGTGGTTAGGGAGACTGAGGAGGGGCCTGGTATGTCTGTCTTACCCGTGAGCAGCTGGAGGTCCGGGAGGGGCTCAGAGAGGACCCCCCGACACTGTTCCTCCACCGGCAGCGGAATCACCAACAGCCCGTCGGCCAGCTGGGGAAAGTCCTTGATGAAGTTGTTCTCCCTGTGGAGAGGAGCAGAGAGACTGCCAACGCCAGCAAGTGCAGGCTGCTGGAGAGCTGTGGGGCTGCGGGGACAGGGAGCCTGCTGTCTCCATAGGGACCCGGCAGAGCTGCCTGGCCTCACCGTGTTTGCCTGACGGCAGTGCCTCCGACTCCCTGACTCCCGGCTCTGAGAACAGGACGGTTAGCCAGAGACTCTGGAATCTGATGAGCTGGGTGCAATTCTGGCCCTACCTCGTACTAGCTGCATGATCTCAAGTAAACCACTGTGCCTCCAGGATCCTCAGTTTCCTTGTCTATAAAATTAGACTTAGATCTCAGGGCTGTTGTAAACACTTAATGAGAGAAAGCTGACAATTGTTTAAGACACTGTCTGACACTCCATAAACTCTATATTTGTCTGCAACACGTTTTCCTGAATAAGCAATGTCGGTGGTGAACCAGGAAGTGAGGGAACTGAAAACAGTGTGGAGTACTTGAAAAATGGAGGGGGTGGGGCAGGTTAAGCTGGAGAGGCAAAGACTTAAAAGAGTGGATTTTTATTCATTTCTTCAAGGGCCCTTAGAGAGCTTTTGGATCAAACTCTTTCTTTTACAGATGGGGAAACTGAGGCCTAGAGTAGGTGTGTGATTTGCTTGAGGACAACCCCAGGTCTCCTGACTCCCAGGCTAGTGCTAATTGCCTTGTCCAAACTTCTTCAGGGACTTCCATCCCTTCCCTCTAGGGCCACCCCAGGGAACAGATGACCGACCCCTTCTGGGGGACCTCAAGGGACAGAACTCCCAACAGAGGTGTTCCTAAGGGAGGGGGCAGGCTTTAATTTTCTAACCAATAGACCTGCCTGAAAAACAGAAGTATGCCAAGAGAGGTGGTGAGCTTCCTGTTACAGGTGGCGTGCAAGCAGGACACTTGAGAGCCTCTTAGCGTGGATGGTGTCAGGGGCATTTCTGTATTAAAATATGACTTTTGATCTCCCTTCATGCTCACAGATGCTCAGAGTTGGAGACACTGATTAAAATCTGGAGAGGAGGAAGAAGGCATGGAGGACGGGGGTAAGTGGGTGGGTGGGGGGCATAAAGAAGGAGAATTTTACCTGGAACAGGCAAACTTGAAATGAAAATCAGAAAAAGGAAAACAAAACCTTGTGATGCCAAAGCAATGCCTTTGAAGCCGGGGTCTCAGGCAGTTCAAAAGCAGGCACCCACGGAGCTGACCAGTGACTCAGTCAATTTAGTGAACATTTTCTTCATGCCTGGCGCCAAAGTGTTCCCAAACATGGTTTCCGCCCCCGAGCGAGGTCCGAGTCCAGAGGAGGGGGTACGTTGCCATCAGCCTCACTATCGTCATCACCTGCTATTTATCGAATCCTGACAGTTTGCTAGGATCTGGCTAAGCACTTTACACACTTTTGACCATTTAATCTTCACGACAGCCCTGTGTTAGGGTTGACTTATGCCCCCCATAAAGCCAAGTTCAAGTCCTAACCTCCAGTCCTGGGGGTGTGAACCCATGTGTAAACAGGACCTTTGAAGATGTTATCATCGGTTCAGGTGCAGACTCCTTTGTGAATAGGATCTTCGAAGAGCCTACTTAGGTGAGGCCAAATTGAGTCAGGGTGGGCCTTAACCCACGTGACTGGAGAAAGTTCGGATGCAGTCAGGCAGTAGACGGCAGAATTCAGAAAGGTCAGAAGAAAGAAGCCAGGGAGTTCAGAGGCAGATCGCCATGTGATGGAGGCAGGATCGCAAGCCAGCGCCAGAATGCTAGACTCCAGGAGAGAACACAGCCTTCCCATACCGTGATGTCGGACTTCAAGCCTCCAAAACTGTAAGCCGAATAACTCCTGTTTTTAAAGCCAACCGGCCTGAGGTATTTGTCAGAGCAGCCCAGGCAAATTAAGAAATCATGCAGTAATATAATGATATTATTATCCTCATTTACAGATGAGAAAAATGAGGTGAGAGTTAACAGGTGGTAGTTGGCATTAGAATCCAGGTCTGTCTGATTCCAAACCTGGTGTTATTAATCAGGAGGAATGAGGGGTGGTGAGAAAGGGGTTTTGCCTGGGACTCTTTGCTGTGCATGCATCTGCATGACAGGGAGTTTCTAGGTCTGCATCTGGATGCGCAAGCGTGCTGTTTTGTGCTCCTGCGTGCGGGAACCCATGTCTGTTTGTGGAGTTGTACTAGCTAATGTCTATGGGTACATGTGACTGCAGGTTCCCTGGCTCTTTGTGGCTGGCCTTTGGTTCGTCTGCAAACCTGGGAGTGTGGGACAGCAATGTGAATACCAGAGGACAGCCTGCTGAGCCAAGGGCAATGGAAGTGCCACCAAGTAGCACGTAACACTGGACAGGCCTTAAGGGACTAAGTTTCCTATGTCTTCCTTGTGAGGTGGGAAACGGTTCTTCCTTCACACATGGAGTGGGGTGGAGGGTTGTTCATGTGCCCTAGTCATTCAACTAACATGCACTAAGCACATTCTCGGGGTGGAGCCCTTGCTGAGTGAGAGGGACCCGGATATAGAGGGGATGCTCCCCTTTCCCTCAAGAGTCTGCCAGCCTAGTGGGGAGCGGGCATTAATATTGGCCATGCAGAACAACCAGTGTGTCAGGGGTATCAGAAACCTTGAATGGGCTGGATGTTTCTGGACCAGTGCCTTCCCCGTGAGACCCTATACGCTTGCTTTATGAGTAGGAGAGGCCTAGGGTGAGGAGGCTGCAATGGCTCCAAAAGCTGGAGCTCCAGCTCTTCCCACACTCCAGGTAATGTGGAGCAAACCACCCAAACCTCTGTTTCCTCATCTGTAAAGTGGGATCATAATAGCTACTCGGTCTGTGCTAGTGAACTAGCAACAATAGCTTTTTATTGAGCACCTGCCCTGCACCAGGTGCTGTTCAAATGCTTTGCGTAGGAAGTAGGTGCCATTAAGATCCTGGGTTTAGAGATGGGGAGGGGGAGTCCAAAGAAGTTATGGAACTAGTCAAGGCCACACAGCTGGGACGTGCGAGACCCCAGGCAGCCTGGCTCCCGAGCCCGCTCCTCTGCCCTCTCGGGTGCAGGGGTGCTGGAGGCCCTGCCTGTGGGATCCGTAGTGCTGGAGGAGCCGGGGTGCCGCGGGCACCCCGCAGCTGAGAGAAGGGCCTGCTGCTCATGGCGGCTCTCCTGCACACCAGGAGCCCTGCTGGCTAGTTCTCAGTGTGACCTCACCGAACCGTCTTTCTGAAGCCATGATGGGCACGCTTATTTTCTCCATTTAACCGATGGGGAAATGGAGGCTCCAAGAAGTTCTGAAGTGATTTCCCTGGATTCACACACTGAGCAAATCTGGGAATTTATCTGATTGCCAAGGCTAGTTTTTTTCTTTTCCACTTTACCATCCTGAGGTCTCCCTTTCAAATTTTATCTGAAAATGTTTTTATAGTTTCAGAGGAGTGTAGCGGGGCCCCTCTCCTCCTATTCCTCTGACAGGCACAATGAGAGGTGGCAGAGTGACGACCTCACAATGGCATGGCCCTTCTCTTGGAGGAAGGTTTCTCTCTCAGCTTCAGGGACGCAGGGAGAGTCCTGGGAACCACATGGAAGGACAGCAGGCACAGAAGGGAGGAGATGGAAGGGTGGGAGTCAGCAGGCCAGTGTGGATGGCTAGGGGCACCAAGTACTGAAGGCAAGGCAGCGGTAGCGCAGCCACTGGGACCGTCGCCGCCCGTCATGCATGAAGTCTGCCAGCAGAGGGCGCCCAGGGCCTTCACATCAAGCAGCTCTCCCAGGAGGCAGGACGTGAATGGGAACAGCAGCTCGGAAAGTGCCATTTGGCTGAGAGCCTCAGACAGAAACCCAGACAGTGGCTTCGGAATCCACTCACCCGAGGAGGGTGACAGAGGAGGCTGGCAGGGGTGTTGGTTGAAACTTTTGGTCAGAGACTGGATTCAGATTCTTGGATTCGTGCGTGTATGTGTGTGTGCACGTGTCTGTAGTAAAAACCGCTAGGTAACTAACCCTAATAATAGGGAGAAGAAGGAGCAATACTGTAATATTAAGGTTTATTGATCACATCTGTTTTATTATCAGCAATGCTCTAGGTTGTGTGCCAAGATGGATGGATGGATGGATGGACAGATAGACATGTGTACCTTTGCATGTATATATGTATATAGTCCAGGGGTTGTTAACCTTTTTGCTCCACAGACCCCTTTACCAGTCAGCTGAAAATGACGGACCCCTTCTCAGAATGTAGAATAGTTTTATGACACTTAACATCAGAGGTCAGAGAAAGTAAAGATAAGAAGTTGATTCTTTTTCAATTCAAGCTCATGGACCCCCTGAAATCTTTCCATGGACTCCCAAGGGGTCTGTGGACCCCTGGTTAAGAACCCCTGATATAGTCATTTTAACTTCACGATAACTCTATGAGATTACTATTATTGCCATTTTATAGATGAAGAAATGGATATTCAAGAGGCTAAGTAACTTGCCTAACGCAGTCCTCAGTTAGGAAGCGGGCAGTGGCCGAGACCATATCCTAACCCAGCTGAGTCCCAGCTCAGCGCTTGCACTCAGGAAGCACGTGTTCACAGGCTCAATCCAAAGCCAGTGCTTTGATCGCTGAGATGGCCTGGCCTATTTAAAGCTGAGAGCCGGCAGTTCGTGTATGCATTGGCTGTGTGAATGTGCATACGTGAGTATTGCATTCCAAACAGCAACAGGGCTACTGGTTCTTTAGACAAGCATATCTCAAAAGGTGTCTCTGAAAACGGTGCCATCTCAGTTAATGTTATATGGAACAGATTCACCCTTTTGGGGACTCAGGGGGGACTCTGGGAGGGAGGTGCCTCACTCACTCCACAAACATCAATTGAGGAACTACCATGTTATCCAGGGACACTTCTGGACCCTGGGAGAAGCAGTGGAAATGCAGGGGAGGCGCCTCCACGCTCGGCGATGAGCGAATCCAAAGGCCGCAGTAAGGTCTACAAGGCCCTCCCAGGTGTAGCCTCGGCCCGTTCCTTCTGCTCACGTATCCAGACACTGCCCCCCCGGCCCTCGGTGCTCTGGTCACACTGACTCCTTGAGTTCTCCTTACGAGGCAAGCTCCCCTCCTACCCAGGGTCTCACTGGCATTTGCCCCTGTCTGGAAAGTTCTTCCTCTCCCGCTTCACCTGGTCAACTCCCACTCATCATTCAGACCCCAGTCACTGCATGGCCTCTGAGAAATCTTCCCTGGCTCAGGTCCCCTGTTGCTCACCCTCATACTACCTTGCCCTTTTCTCCTCTGAAGGGTGTCACACTTCTAACCATAGATGTGGTCACCAGAAGACCTTGTTAAAGATCTCTCTCCCACTAGACCTCATAAGCTCCATCGGGGCCAAGACTATGCCTGCCCCATTCGCTGCTGCCTCCCAGGACCCAGCATGGTGCCTGGGACAAAGTCAGTGCTCAGTGTTAAACGAAGGAAGGATGCTGAGAAACAATAACACTCTTAATAGACCCTTTTGTAATGTTTTGCCACAGGATCCCAGCATGCTTCAGGATCCATGGGCTATTGAGTATTTGAGACTAAAATCCATACTGTACTTTCCACCCCTGGTTTCCTAAAGCTCAGACATCCTGGCCCCATGGTGCGGGGTCAGAAAGAGCCAGGGACCACTGTGCTGATGGGGACTCAGGAAAGATTGCTCTTCCTGAGCAGGTTGGTCAGACCCTCATTCATAATCGGGGTAAGCATTTGTGCACATCCATGTTGGAATAGGGTGGGCTGAGGGATGCCAGCAGGAAGCAGGAGACCCAGTACAAAAGCTACCTCTTCCATGAACCTTCCCAGTTTTCCCCAGTAGGAATAAATATTCCCTATCACTATTCTCTCATGCATCTTATGTGTAAATAGATTCCAGAAGTGGTCTTGGGTCTGATGGACCCAAGGGCCTGTGCTTGGAATTGACACAGACATGGATTTCATATTCTGACCATGTGACCTTGGGGAGGTCATTTAAATTTTATAAGCCTTATTGACTTCACCTGTAAAATGGGGTTAATGAGTTTTACTTCAATAGGTTCAGAGGAGGAAATGATCCAGGCAAAGCTATCTTAAATGCTAATTCCTTTTTCTGAATCCCACAACTGACTCTGAATGTTTTCAAAAGCCTCGGAGAGCCCAGCACAGTGCCTGGCTCCCAGTACTCACCCCACCAGCCTCTGCTGAACCTTGTGTAGAGGCAAGGGGCAGGCCACTTGACCTCCCACTCTGCCTATGGACCTAAGTGACACAGAACCTGCACATCATGTCCCCCAAGGATGAGCAATACCTAGCTTCCTTTGGATCAGCCCTGCTGACAAAGGACAGCAAGTGAGGGGAACCGGCTCCTCCCCACACTTTCCCACCCCTTCCCCCAGCCTGCACTCCTCCCTCTCCGTGTAAGAATATGTGTGAGTGCTCTGGATACATTAATACACAGCCACCAGCTAGCAAGAGCTGATCACCCCTCAGTTCTGGGGAAATTAGCATTTAAATTGAGGCATTTGAGGGAGGTAAATCACCCTAGAGCCAGCCAGAGCTGTCTGCAGCCTGTACCTAGCAGGGAGGGGTGTGGCTGGGACCCTCAGCCTGTGAGCTGCCAGTCTGCAGGAAGGGGTCCGCGCTGCCTGCCTGGCTCTCTGGCTCTCTCCAGGCTGCCCAGAAGCCGCCTGAAAGGGTGCCGAAGAGGACACCTCCCTTGTTCAACTGCGCCCACCCCTCCCTCCAACTGAACTGAGCCTCTCTGCCAAATGAGAGGGATGACTGGCTGAGAAGTGGTTTCCTCCATGGCCAGGGAGTTAGGGGACCTGTGTTCTCATCTCGGCTCTGCCACTGCCTCGCTGTGTGGTTTGGGAAGTCCCTCTCCCTCTCTGAAACTGAGAGGGGTGGGGGGCTGCTGCAGCACGTGTCTTTCTCTGAACCCCAGGTTGGGAGGCCTTGGGCTGGATTTCGTAGCTGGTCTGTAGGTGCTGGAGTCGACAGGGTCTGGTGGAGATTAAATGGACACTAGCACTTGCTTGTCCAAGCCCACGCTCTGTCCTCAGGGAGTAGTTAGAAACTTTGTCCAAAGGTGATGTGCTTCTTAATTATGGGTCTTAGTTTAAGTTCTCTGGTCAAGTACCCCAGACTTAGCCATTCTTTCATTCAGTCAACAAATTTGTTCCAGACATTGGGATTACCATTAAAAAAAAAAAAAGACATTCTCTGCCCTCAAGTTGTGCACAGCCTGGTAGGAGATACGCACGTGTGCAATGTCTCTTACATATAGGTGTACAAATGTGTGCAACGTGAATAATGGTTTTGAAAAGATTCAACTGAAGCGGTTTTCATTTCGCCTAAGTCACGTTAGTCTATGGCTCCCCATCTGGTAAATCAATGGCATTCACCCCTTCAGTGGGGGAGCAGATACCACCTAGGAAAAAAAGGAGTCATTGCTCAGTTTTGCATCTCAAAGCTGACTTTGTAGTGTCTCAGGCTAGACAATAGTTTTGAAAGTCAGCCTGTGCTGAGAGCAAAGGTTTCCCTATATATAAAAAGCCAGACCTGGCTGACTCAGATCACAGTGTTTTATTTTAATGTACAGATGGTACAGGGTATGACCGAAGGGGAGTTCCCATGAGACAGGAAAAGGAAATGGAAAGCTCTTCTTTCTGCCACTGGTTCTAGGAGGAGCTGCTGAGGAAAGAAGGTCAGGAGGCCAGGAGGGCAGGTGGGCAGGTGGGCAGGAGGGCAGGAGGGCAGGAGGGCAGGAGGGCAGGAGGGCAGGAGGGCAGGAGGGCAGGAGGGCAGGAGGGCAGGGGTGAGTGTCTCCATCACCCTCCTTCCAGACTTGGCGGAGTCAACCCCGCTAACTCCACTCACCCCAACCGTAAAGGTCGTGTCAACAAAATGCTTAAGATACCGTGATGGGGCTGGAGGAAAATCTCAGCACAGGTGAGCAGGGGCAAATGGGTTTGCTTCCCCAGACTCAGGGTCTGGTCTGGGGAGTTTGCGAGTCCCTGTGTCATGGCAGGGTGGCAGAGGGTGTAGGGGAGCCTGAAGTCAGTCCCGAGTCCTGCACCCACAGGGTACAGAGGAGAAAGTCATCAAGACTTCCAGGCATAGAGGCCACCCTGCTTCTTGGAGGCAGGGGTGGTGGAGGAGTTGCTGAGCTCTGACATTAGCACAGGAGAGCTTCGGGGTTCCGAGAGCCTGGCCCTCAAGACTTTGCACTTCGGTGGTGGGTTCCTCTCAAAACACCACCCAAGCCTATCCCTATCACAATGGACGCCAGCGCAAAGACACAGAGCCATGCTCAAACAAGACCACAGAGCGCACACCAGCAAGGACCCAGTCCTTCACGATTGTGCCAGGGTCCTTCCCCCATCGCCTCGGCCTGCAGCCTGATGCCAAGCTGGGGAAGAGGGAGACTGCTGGATAAGGGAGAGATGGAGCTGGAGCTTAACTGTGAACTGACTGAATAAATATTTACCCTAAAGAGAATGGTTTATACGTTTTACTTATTTATTTGCTAACAGTAGGATGGGAGCTTGAAGGAAAGATATCAGTTGTGGAAAATTAAGAAAACCCCAGTGTTTTGTATACATGAGTTGTAATGAACAAGTTTTGTGAACCGTTAAGTTAGAGTCATAAAGGTTAACAGGGGAAGTTCTAGGTGCAAGGGAGTACAGAGGAGAGACACCTAACACAGACAGGAAGGCTCCCTGGAGGAGGTGAGGCAGTGAGACTTGACTGAGAGCGGTACGTAGAGGGCCAGGAAAGGAAGAGATGGCGGTGGGTACAGGCAGAAAGAATAACATGTGCAAAAGCCTAAAAGGGAGAGGGAGACAGAGGGAGAGAGGGAGAGAGGGAGGGAGAGGGAGGGAGGGAGAGGGGGAGAGGGAGAGGGAGGGGGGGAAGAGAGAGAAAAGAATGTCACATGACACATTCTGAAAACTGAAAGAAGCTACGTTCAAGATGTTAAAGCATAGAATGAAAGGCAGGAAGAGGGCTAGAGAAAGGCAGTGGGATCAAAACTCAAAGATCTAAGTCACGCTAAGGAAGGTGGACTTTATTCTGAGGGCAAGGAGACCCACTGGAGACCCACTGAGGGCAAGGAGTCCTTCAGACTGGAGCTTCAGAAAGACGACCCGGCTACAGGGCGGAGGATGGACTGGCAAAGCAACCAGCCTAGAGGGAGAGAGACCAATGATGAGGTTTTGCAGTAACCCACACAAGAAACAGCGTAGCTGCATAATAGGATCTAGAGAAGAGGCACCGATTTGAGTGGGAATTGAGAAACAACCTGCTGATCTTGGTCCTGGACTGCATGTGGTGGGGAGTGGAGGAAAGAATCACAGGCAATGCTGGGGTGTTGGGAAGTCTGGAGCCCAAGCAGGCAGGACTGAGCCCCTGTGCCCACTCCAGGGGCACATCTCCTAGATGTGCTTCCCGCAAAACATCAGCTCTCAGGCTGGTGGGCGTCCTTGGCCTCCCTGCTGCCTCTGCCCACTGTCAGTCCATCCAGGACGCCTGCTATGTGGGGAGACCCACGGGAAGAGGGCCAGACTTTGAACAAAACCCGCAGCACTTGGTGCGAGCCCTACCCCTGCCCATATGGAGGCTCTCGGGGCTGCGGTCTCATCCCCGGCAGAACGCATCACATGGACCTAACTGCTGGGGCTGAATCAGGATCGTGGATGTGGAGTTGTGTCACCGGTGATACAATGGCCACCCATCTTTGGCCATTCTTATCTCAGCCGACCCTCATGGAAATGGAGGTCCTTATTCTTCCGGTGTGGTAGGAGAGGAGACAAAGGCAAGGCCTTTAAGGGCTTCCAGGTTCTTTGCTTGTTTCTTTGTTTGCAGGACCGGGACTGGCTAGCAACCTGTATTCTTGATTTCTATTCCAGAGATTCTTCCACTTGCACATTCTCAAAGGTTGGTGGGAATGATGACACCCCATGCCTGGTACCTGCTCTGCCCTGGGAGTGCCTTCAAGGCAGAGGCTGGTCTGTTGCATCTTTACGACTTCCAGAGAGCACTTTAGGGGCTTCACAGACAGATCTCATTGTGTCACGTCCTCCAGGAAGCGCCCTGAGCCTCTTCATGGGGAGAAATGTCTTTTTGTTTCCACAGCACTTGACTTCGGCTCTGAGCTCAGATCACCACACTCAGCCAGCGTGGCTGCTCTCTGCAAGCCCGTCTCCTGCCTCAGACTCCGGAGTTGTGTGTTGCAGGGACCTGGCTGGTTCTGCTCTGAATCCTCCCTTTGCCACGCCCCGAGGCCAGGGTCTACGCTGACCCAGCACCTAGCAGCTGTCTATTCTGGTTGAGGCCACCATCCTCTCTCAACGCGCTGCAGGGCAGCAGCCTGTTCTCTCTGCCCACTGCAGTCAGTTCTGCCCCTTCCAATCCATCCACCAACATGCAGCCAGAAAGATCTCCTAAAACAAATGATCACAAACTTTGTGGCTTAAAACACGCACATTTATTCTCCTGTGAGCCTGGAGGTCAGAGGTCTCACACTTGGTCTTGCTGGGCTCAAATCAAGGTGCCGGCACTGCTGCGTTCCTTACGGAGGGCCTAGAGGAGAAAAGGCCACCTTGTCTTTCCTGAGGCCACCTGTGTTCTCTGGCTCCCTTCTTCTCCATCTTCAGCGCTAGCAAAGGCAAGGCAAGCCCGTCTCACGTCACGTCACTCTGACCCACTCCTCCGCCTCTCTATTCCACTCGAAGGACGCTTGTGATTACAGTGAGGCAAGCCCGTCTCACGTCACGTCACTCTGACCCACTCCTCCGCCTCTCTATTCCACTCGAAGGACGCTTGTGATTACAGTGAGCCCATCCAGATAACCCAGGACAATTCCCTTATCTCGGGATCTGCTGATTAGCAAAGTTAATGCTACCTGTACCCTTAACTCCCCTTTGCAATGTTGGGTGACATAGTTCCAGGCTCCAGGAGGAAGATGTGGTCATCGTTAGGGGCCATTATTCTGTCTTCCACAATCCGGTGGTTGGCTTTTCCCAGGAGGACTTGTCCTTGCCCCTCCCTTCATTTAGAAATTTGATGCTCCTTCTCCCCCTTTCCCTGGCACCCCGCTGTCCCTAGCATTTCATTCCCTGGACTGTCATTTCCTGGACCACGAATTCTTGAGGGCAAGGAGCACATCTGCCCCATTCACTGCTGTGTATCCAAATGCAGTGGCTGACCCATGCATGAGGGGTCCAGTAAGTGCTGCTTATTCCATGAGAGAATGAATGAATGAATGAATGAATGAATGCCTCCTAGCTGAATGGAGATGCAGGGGAGACAACTCACGCAGCTACTAAACTCCATCTCCCTCCTGTGGAGCCTGGGTCCATGCCTTCTTCATCCCTGCCTCCCTTGCTTCCTCAGGCATCCAGCACACAGGCTAATACATATAACTGACAGAGTGAATGTCTATTGATTGTTTACAATATGCCAGACATTATCCTAAAGACTTTGTACATATTATCTCATTTCACCCTCAACAACTCCACATGGTAAGTACTATTATTCCCATTTTTTTTTTTAAATGAGAAAAAGAAGCAGAGAGAGGTTAAGTGCATAGAGCTAGTAAGCTGGGATCTGAACACCCTAACTCCATGTTCTGAAGAACTGTACAAACCATATGCAAGCAAATGTTTATTTTTGCCCTTAAATGAAATGCTGAAAAGCAAAGGTTGACACCTTGAAAATACCTGGGCTGGGTCAATGTCCCAGATGGATGAGTGTGTTAATAATGGTGGCTGCCATTGACTGAATGCACACCAAGCATTAGAATGCTGCTGGTGCTATTTCCAACCTTCTCAACGATCCCGTGGAGTAGGTTTTATTACCTAGATGATGGAGTGTAGGAAACTGGGGCTCATTGAGGTATGATCACTTTCCTAGGGTCACCCAGGATTTCATCAGGGTCTTCTGGCTCCCTCTGCGACCCGTCTCCCCTGCCATGCTCACACCTGTCTTTTCTCTTTCCTGCCCCACCCTCATTCACACACAGGTGTGCACACACACATGCACAGTGCCAAGGCCTGCCCCTCTAAATGCAGAACCACTTCCACCACTGGCACCAAACTCATTTAAGAATTCCAGGCATGGCCGTTACTAACTCCTGCCCTGGTAATTGCAATTCCTGAAATTGAAAGAAATTGCAGGCTAGAGAAACATTATCTTCTCCTCAGCCATTCGCCCTCCATCTCCTTGCCTGTGTATGTCAGCACAAGGATTCCTTGTCCTGTCACAACACCTGGAACAAGCTGAGTTGCTGTCACTATGACCTCTGGAAAGACTGTCCAAACTTTTCCTTCCAATTCTAAGGGATGGAATCAAAGTCCCCGATACCAATGCCTTGATGTCAAACTTCAGAGCTGGGGGGCGGGGAAAGTTAGACCTTCAACATCACTAGGGCCAGCCTTTGTATTTTTCTGACCACGTGCTATCATCTCTGTTTTTCAGATGCTATAAACAAGATTCAAAGAAGGAAATTAGCCTTGCCCCAGTTCATCCCAAAATGCCTGGCTCTCCCTCTCCAGCCCCACCTGGCAGTCTCCCTCAATCCCCTAGGGGTCTAGCTGCTTATTTAATCTCCTTCAAGTGCAGAAGTTAACAGCCCCAGGCTGCTGAGAACTTTTCAAGACCAATTAGGAGCCTCGAGTTCTGGCCTTCCGGGCTCTTTCTGTTCTCAGCGCCCCTCCACCCCTCACCATCATTTTACTATAAGGCTTCCCAGGTCAGGGCCTGGACTCCGTTCACATCTGCATCTCAAGGATCTAGCACAGAGGTCTAGCGCAGCAGATCCACCAAAAAAGCACTTGCCGACTGAGTCCAAGGGTGGAGGCGGGTGCTCCTAAGGAGTCCCAGTGCACTGTCTTCTCTCCAGTCCCCCGGCTCTCAGCCCTGCCCTGGCAGCCAGGACCCCCAAGTTCAGCGTAGCTGTGCTGCTCACTCCCTGCGGCCTTGAGAAAGCTGTGCCCCATCTCTGGGTGCCTTTCCAGCCCTGACTGCCTCTGGTTCTTTGACTTGTCCCTTACTGGTTCCAGTGCACAGGGCTGTGGGAGTTCCCAAAGCTCCTATGGGGCACTTTGGTTTTCTCTCTCATCTTTTTTGAAACAGTCTTTGGAGTCAGACACATCTGGTGCTGCGCTGGTTGGGCAGAACATTTAACCTTTTCTGGACCTCTGTTGCCTCATCAGGAAAGTGGGAATAATGATAATCCTTGCTTCACATGACTGCTGTAAGGATTAAAAGGGTCCATAATATGGTTCCTCAAAGCATTAAACACAGAACTACCATATGCCCTGGCAATTCCACTTCTAGGTATACACCCAAAAGAAGTGAAAGCAGAGACTCCAACAGATACTTGTACATAGATGCTCATCGCAGTACTGTTCCCAAGAGCCAAAGGGGGAAGCAACCCAAATGTCCATCAACAGAAGAATGGATAAACAAAATGTTTATAAACACACATACAGTGGAATATTATTCAGCCACAAAACAGAATGATGTTCTGATATGTACTACAATGTGGACGAACCTTGAAAACATTCTGCTAAGTGAAATAAGACAGACATGAGACATCTATTGTCTGAATCCACCTATATGAAATATATAGAAATATATAAAAGAAGCAAACTCATAGAGGCAGAAAGTAGATTCGAGGTTACCAGGGGCCAAGGGGAGGGAGGAATGGTGAGATATTGCTTACTGGGTACATAGTTTCTGTTTGGGGACATGAAAAATCTTGGTACTAGATGGTGGTGATAGTGGCACAACATTGTAAATGTAGCTAATGTCACACTCCACTAATGTCACACTCAGACTTAAGCCTATACTCAAAAGTGATTAAATGGCAAATTACATGTTACACAACAATTAATAATAATAATAAAATAGTAGAAACTCTCGCTGCTCTGGCAAAGCCTTGCTCTAGCACATATTTATTTGATTACTCAACAAGCCAGTCTTGATTAGGAATAAGAAGGACGCTTATTTTAGAGCTGGAATGAACGTCAAACCCTTTTCTTCTAACCCTGCCCAGTGAGAATACTCAACTGACCCAAGTCACATGATGGGACTATAATTAGAACCCAGGGCCGGTGGCTACTAATTTGGGGTTCTTTTCATTAAGTCACAGATTCCTTTTTTTCACTGATGGACATGATTCTTTTCTAACCTCAAAGCCCACTCCCCACACAGCAGAGTTTCTCATGCTAAAAGCGGTGCCCCCACATCCTATGTTGAACATTCCTCTTCCTACCACCACCTGCGTGGACATGTGCTGCCTGTGCCTATTTCTCCCAATTTGAGAGCAGGGACTAAGTGTCTCTTTTCTCTCGTCCAGATCCTAACAAAGCATTTGTCACACAGAAGATGCTCAAAAAGTATTTGTGAAATTGAACCTCTGGTAGACTTTTCTTTCCAAATTAAAGGAAAAACATGTTTCAAAACTCTGAACTCAAAGCAACAGATAGGAAAAATCAAAGCCACATTTTAACCGACCACACACATCAATTCATTTGTAATTCCTGGTACTAGTTAGAGAGGGTGAAACTTTTTTTTTTTTTAACATCACCATTTAAAACTCAGCCATGAGGTGGAATTTGGAATCAGAGCAGATGGCGTGGAGAACAGCTGGCTCTGGTATGAAGTTGTGTTTGGGTCACATCTCTGAAGGTTTCTCCTTTTTTGTCTTTCCCATTCTCCCGAGGGCACCCTGGAAGTCATTGCATGTAGCCACCTCTAATGAGCTTGGGAAAATGAGAAACCTTCTGCAGTAGAAGAAAACGTAATAGCAATTGCTTTCTTGCCTGTGCTCTCCCTCTCTTTCTCTTTTTTATTAGTCATTAGCAACGGAGAAAGAAAACACCTAAAGGCAGTAGAAAGGCAGCAATATTTGCATGTGCTTTCTCCAACTCTGTGCTAATGAGGAGCCCTAACTATCATCTCTCTTACCCTCCTTGTTCAATTCCAACAGATTTGACATCAGTTGCAGCCAAATTGAGAACCCAGCTTGTGAGGATATGAGCCAGTTTTCATCTCAGCCAAGGTGCAGTGTACATACTGTTAGAGGACAGTTGGAAATTGTTTTTAAGTGCCCCTTAAAACCAATGGATGTCCAGACTTAAAAGGGCCTAGGAAAACAAACATCCAATTAATGAACACAATTTTCAGACCTTTCAAAGTTTGACATTAAATGCACTTGGCCTTGTACACCAATGTTCATAATAGCATTATTCACAATAACCAAAAGGCAAAAACAACCCAAGTCTCCATCAATAGATGAATGGGTAAACAAAATATGGTATATCCATTACAATGGAATACTATTCAGTCATAAAAAGAATGAAGTTCTACACATGCCATGACATGGATGAACCTTTAAAACATTATGCTAAGTAAATAAGCCAGACACAAAAGGGCAAATATTGTATGATTCCACTTAAAAGAAAATCCAGAACAAGCAAATTCATTGAGACAGAAAGTAGATTTGAGGTCACCAGGGCTGGGGAAAGGGGAGAATAGGGAGTTATTGCTTAAAGTGTTCAGAATTTGGGGTGCTGAAAAAGTTTTAATAATGGATAGTGGTGACGGTAGCACAACATCGTGAGAATAACCACTAAATTGACACTTAAAAGAGGGTATTTCATAGATGGGATTTGCATCTATAATCAATTGACTGCATCTACAACCAACAGAGGAGACTGCCCTCAGCAATGAGGGGAAGGGTCCTCATTCAACCAGATGGAAGTCTTAAAAGGCATAACTGAGGATTTCAGAGGTCAGAAGAATTTTTGCCTCAACTTCAGCATTAGCTCTTGCTGGAATTTCCAGCCATCCAGCATCTCCTGGAATTCACACTAAGGATTTTGACATCACCTTTATCAGAGTTTCCAACTTTTGGTCTTCCCTTTGGAGGTTGGATCTGCCAGCCCCTATGGTCGTGGGAGCCAATTCCTTATAATAAATCTCTTTATTGGCTCTGTTTTTCTGGAGAACCTTGATTAATACAGGCTGATAAGGACATTTAGGAGTCATTTAGTTCAATCGCCTAATAAATGCTGAAATCCTTCCTACTGCATCACCCTGGGAGGGACAGTCCAGTCCCCTAGTCTCAACTCTTGGGCCAATGTGAGCTTCTGCAGGTTAATCTTGATGTTAGAAACCAGCCTGTTCTTCACTCTGCTGCCCAAGCCTAACCTATGCGGCACAGAAATACCACATCTGAGTAGAACTTGGACATGTGCTACTCAGTCTTCATTCTGAACTACTTTTCTTGACGTTTCTTGATCCTGAACCCTCTAACTCCTGACCCTCCTGTTATCACACTGCCCCCAGCCTCTCCTTCTGATTTGTAGTTTCAATGCTGGACCCACGTGCAGGCTAAGTTATGGTCCCCAAATACATCCAGGTTCTGCTCTGTGGAACCCGCACATATTATCTTTTATGGCAAGAGGCACTTTGTAAATGTGATTAAATTAAGGAGCGCAAAGGGGGGGTGATTTTCCTGGGTACTCTGGCTAGATCCTAAACGCTAAATACTTACAAGAGGGGAACACGGGGAGATTTAACTCTGGAAGGGGTAGAAGGCGATGTAAAGACAGAGCAGAGATTGGAGCCATGAGGCCATGAGTCAAGGAATGCCGGCAGCCTCCGGAAGCTGGGACAAGGAATGGATTCTCCCCTGGAGCCTCCAGAAAGAAGCTCTGCCAACACCTCGATTTTAACCCCGGAAAACTCAGACCAGACTTCTGGCTTCCAGAACTGTAAGAGAATAAATGTGCATTGTTTTCAGCCACCAAGTCTGTGGTACTTTGTCGCAACAGCCATCTGCAGCTAACACGTGTACTTTCTCAGGTAAACACTATTCGTGGTTTAGTCAGTCTCCAGAACCTCCCCTCCACAGCCACTCAGCTCTCAAGCAGGATCCAGAGGACCACCGGCTTGTCCAAACGACAGGTACATGTAAAGAGAACCTACATCAGCCAGAATCCCCACTTCAAAACTGGTCTGTGTGATCTTGGGCATATAACTTGTCTAAACCTCAATTTCCTAATGAGTACATGGGGATAAAATTATCAGCCTTCAAATGTTACTGTGGAGATTTTAAAGGATATAGGTAAAATGAAGAACACTTTCTGTAAGAAGGCAGGTTATTAATGTTGTCAATAAGTAACAGTGGTGATTGCTATCATTAACTGTTTTGGTTTCTCCAGTAATTTTGAGTCAAACTGATTCCTTTTTCTCAGTGCCCTACAAGGGATCTCGAGAAATATGGTTTGAGGCTCAGCTGAATGAATTCATACCAGCTGTTTCCTGTCCTTATTCCCTGGCATTTGTGGGACACTTAGAATCAAAAAAAGCTTGGTGATCATTGATCCCAGTCCTGCTATTTGGCACGTGAGGAAGACCCAGTGTTTCATCCTCAGAGAGGCTAAGTAACTTACCCAAGGTTACACAGCTATGAAGCAACCACCCTGGGATTTGAGTCCAGGTTTCTAGTGTGCTGTCCACTGTGCCTCATTGTATCTCACCTGCTAGACCTGACTCTTCAAATCCTCCATCCCAAGCAGAGCGTTCCTACCAAGAGCTCCTGCCGAGCTGGTGAAGGTGTTTTCTGTTCAACAGGCCATTCTCCCACACTCCTCACTTTTGGGGACTTCCTTCACCCAGGGCAGCTCCTGGTGAGGAGGCAGATGGGAAGACTCCAAGCAGGTGGTGGGAAGCCCGGAATGTCTGTGCCCTTGTGGTGGAGAATGCTGTGACTCACCTAACAGGCCTCCCTCCCCGCAGGAAACCAGCACTCTCCCAGAGTGCCTTCCTGCTCTGTCAGCAATCCAGACCATATGGTTAATTAGCTAAAATTTGCGACCGCATCTGCGATGCTATTTCTCTTTTTGGAATGTGTGAACTTAATTACCAAAGCCATGGGAAGCTCCTGGCCCACTGGGGGCAGGGTGGGCATGGGGGTCACAGGGCATGGGGCTCAGGGGATGGGATGCCTGGGGGGTTGAGAGTCTGAGAAATGCGGCAGGGAAAGGGCCATCTGACGTGCTGAGGCCGGGGTCTCTACGGTGGAGGCTTCAAGGCTGGGAAAGACACCATGCTACAAGGGCTCTCCATCTGTGGGCGGGGCAGGCAGCCTCACAAAGAGGCCACCGTCCCTGCATGACAGAATGCAGGGCTCAGTCTATGGTCACTGCCCTTCAGATGCTCTCCTTGGTTCCTCCACAGAGCACATCTGTTTCTTGTACCACTGTCTGCCTAGCACCTAGGGTCAGGGCATGATGCAGAGGTATCCAATAAAGATGGCTAATTGGGCCACTGAATGAATGTACCCTTCTGGGCTTTTCTTTCCTCAGTGTAGAAAGGAGATCACAAAGGCTACCTCCTAGCGTTTGTAAAGGATTATATGAGATAAAGTACATGCCGCACCTGGTGTAATTAATGACAGGTGTTCAACAAGCATTTATGAATGAATAAATGAATGGATGAATTTCAGAATGGAAGAGCCCCTGAATGTCAGAACCGGAAGAAACCTGAGAGATTAGAATATAGTCTACCCTCCTATTGTTCCTCAGTTTCTTGATCTGTAAAGTGAGGAGAATAAGAGTGCATCCCTAATATATTGGGTTGTTTCAAGGTTAAAAGAGATGGCATGTGTAGAACTCTTTGAAGAGTATCTGGAATAGAGTAAGCACTCAATAAACACTGTTGCTACTGTTGTGAATAGTAATAGAATGGGAAACCATTGCTAGCAAGGGAAGGGGCCTTGCTCAAAGAACAGGGCAGTCTGCGGTATACCCTGGACTAGAACTCAGGGCTCCTCCCCTCAGTCCACACTGCACCATGCTCAGAGACTCCTGTGCTCTAGGAAAGGCATGTGCTAGCTCTCAGGGATCACTGTTATGATGGAGGAGACACAGCCCACCCAGGCTAAGCAGTAAGTCAGGGTCCTGGGTGAATGCTTTGGCTAATGCTGGACAGAAGATCCTCATCCTCTAGGGACCTCTTCCAGCATGTGGTTTTTCAAGATTGTGCCAAGGCTGAGATGGCAAAGAGAGGTTGAATTCCAGCCTGGCTCAACAAGTTTCCCAAATCACACAGTTTTCTGAATCACACACAGACACCATATTGGCTGCTGTGGCCTTGGGGCTTTCTCTGAGATCAGTGGACAGCTTGAAGGCAGGAGAACTTGACACCCCAGAACAATGGGGCAGGAGTTTCATGAGAACAGTGTCCATCTAACTCACCTGTGCATCTCTAGTGCCTGGTATGGTGTCTGGCCTAGGAGGCACTCAAGCAAATACATGCTGAATGGATTAGTCATTGTATTCATGACATCTATCATAGACCCTAGCATGTGATCAGGCTCGTGTGTGCTGGATAAAGGCCCGCCTGAAGTCGCGGGGGGAGACGTGCATGTGAGAAAAATGATAATTTCCTAACTCTTTAGCCCTAGACAGAAATAATGGTGAATCAATTGAGGAGGGACTCTGTGTCAGGCACAGCCCTAAGAGCTATAAATGCTCTATTCTCTTAAATCTCATAAAGGACTTACAAGGGAGGTACTATGATGGTTTGCAATTTACAGATGAGGTCATTGAGGTTTAACGAGGCTAACGAAGCTGTAGTCACACAGCTCCTAGGGAGTAACGCTGATATTGAACTCATGGTTCGCTGCCTCCAGTGTCCTCTTTAAGCACGATGCTCTTCTCTACTGGGTCACTTTGCTGGCCAGGGAGCCACCAGGAGACCTCCCATCCTCTCAGTTACGTGCTCTGACTGTCTCAGTTTTCCTGGGCTGCTTTAACAAAGCACCACAGACTCACTGGCTCAAAGAACAGTTGATTGTCTCACAGTTTTAGAGACTGGAAGTCCAAAGTCAAGGTGTTGGCCAGTTCATGCTCTCTCCAAAGTCCGTAGCGTTCTGGCTATCCATAACTCCATCTCCGCCTCCGTCACATGGGCGTCTCTTACCCATCTGTCTCCTCCTACCTCTGTGTACAAATTCCCTCTGTTTATAAGAACTCCAGACATATTGGGTTAATTTGGTTTGGCCACTGAGAGGCCACATGCTAGTGGGTCACTTTGCCTGGTTGCTATTCTACAAAACAAAAGTAATGTCCACACCAGTTGTCACAGCAAGTGCTGGGACCAAATGCGGTCAGGATCTTGAAAGCACTTGGTGATGTATAAAGCATAGCACAGCCTGAGGTCCTAACCTTAGGAGCGTAAAAGCCAGGCCGAGCAGTTCAGACCTGATTACCAGTGGGGAGCCAAAGGTCAACTCTGGCCAGTGAAGAGGCACTCTAAGGAACCACCTCTGGGAAGGAAACCTGGCAGTGTGTAGAGACAGACTGGGCTTCCTTTTTTCCCTTCTAGACTGTGCCTGGAAAAAGGGGAGGGGAGAAGGGAAGTCTGCAGGGTGGGGAATCCCCTTCTACGGCTTGCAGAAGTGGGTGGGGGTGACAGGGAACCGGCCTGGGTGACAGGCACCATTTGCGCCACTCTGATTAGCTGGGAAAATGCAAATCTGCGCTTCCTTCCCCGCTGCAGCTAACAAGATAATGAATATTTTCATCAGCTGCAGAGAATACAAACATCTGTAGGAACACCAATCCTACTCTCAGGGGTGGGGGGAGGAGGGGAGCACGCGGAGGTGGGGAAACGCAGCTTCTCAGCAGTTTTAGGGAAAAGGAGATGTGCTGAGCTGCTGGAAGGGTGGCTGGGAGCCAGAAGCTTCTGCCGGTGCCTCCGCTGCATGGCACAGTGGGACAAAGAAAACTGTCCATGACTCCCTGAGCCTGCTGCTTATCCTCAGTCGGGGCGTTGTCCTGGGTGGGCTTTATTCATGACCCATCTATCTATCCACATGCACCCGGATTCAAACCTCCAGTCATTCACTTATCAATTTGACAAATATTTGCTGAATCCTACTGTGTATAGAGCATGAAGCCAGGCTTTAGGGATATAGAGGACATAAGACATCCCTTGCTCTCAAGAAGTTCAATTATTTATTCATTTAATTATTGAATGCGTATTCATGAAGTACCTCTCCTGTGCTGGGCACTCACGGTCTAGCTGGGGAGACAGATACGTTAACTGCCCCTTCCCCTCTCCCCCCTGAAGGACTCTTGGAGAGGGCAGAGCAGAGGAGAACCACCTTGGCTTTCTGGAGAAGAGGTGTTCAGGGATGACTCTTGGAGCAGGTGACAGGGCTTTGATGTAAGCCAGGGATGAATTAAGAGTATTTTTAGGCAGAGGGAACAGCATGTGCAAAGTCAGAGAGGCATGAGGAATCCCAGTTCAGGGAACTCCACGCGGCTCAGGAGAAACGGATTGCAGAGGGCAAAGAGGGACCAGGGGGAGATGATGAAGCCTGAGACATGGGCTGGGACCCGGTGTGTAGAGCCTTGCTCAGGCCAAGGAGATTGGACTTTATCCTGTGCCCTACGGTGAGCCACTGGTGAGTTCTGAACAGGAGAGTGACATGGTCGGACCTGCATTTTAGGAAGACACCCTGGCTGCTACGTGGAGAATGGATTAAAATGGATTCGGAATGAAGCCTGGCAGACGAGTTAGGGGGCTGTTGAGGATTCCAGATGGAGACCACATGGCCCTTACGCGATATTGAGAAGGGCTGGGAGGGAACACTTTCGGAGCCCTGGCAAAGACCTGCAGATGATGACATGCAGCTTTGCCATTTAACCAGCTCTGAGACTCTGCAGAGATAACTCAGCTACCTGAGCTTCAGGGGCCACTAATGACACCTCCTTCATGGAGCTTCAGTGAAGAGCAAATGAGACAATGCATGTCAAAGTGACCTACAAGGTTTAAGGCGCTGTAGAAATATGAGTTCCCAATTATTTAATTGTAGTTGCACTATTGGGGCTAATCATTACTTCACTCTGCTGTCTTTCATTCCCGTAGCTGATATCCAGAAAAAGAATTAGGACCTTGAGGCCCGGTCTTGCCACTTACTGTCTGGAGTCTTGCAAAGTTCCCCGAATCTCTCTGCTTCAGTTTCTTCAACTCTGAAACGGGGATGATATTATTCTCCTTGCCTGTTTTGCAGGGTCCTCATGAGGACTAATCTGGGTAGGTGACATTCAAGTGCTTTGAGAAACATAAATCTTTAGCAGCTTGAAGCAGAAAGGGGATGCAGACTCATATCCACTGAGCACTTCTGTGGGCTCCATCCTTTAGATGAGGGTTGGCAAACTCCGGCCTGTGGGCCAGCTCCAGCCAGCCATCTGCTTTTATACGGACCAAGAGCTAAGAATGGGTTTTATATTTTCATATGGTTGGGGGAAAATCTGAAGAATAATGTTTTGTATGGCATTGGAAAATTATATGAAATTCAAAACTTAGCATCCATAAATAAAGTTTTATTCAAACATATCCACACCCTTTGTTTGCCTACTGTCTGTGGCTATTTTCACACTACACCATGACAAAGCTTATATGGCTGCAAAGCCCGTGATATTTACTATGTAGCTATTTACAGGAAAAGTTTGCTGGCCCCTGCTTTAGATACATAAACTATTTGACTATTTCTACCCTGTGAGTTGGGTTTTTTTTTCCCTCTCTCTCCATTTTACAGATGAGGAAAATGAAGTTCAGAGAAATTCAATCACTTGCCCAAAGTGATACAGAATGAAAATTGCTTCAGTTCTATGGTTATTTCATTCCCAAGCTTGATTCTTTTTCTTATGGGGATCCTGATGTACCCATAAGGGGCCAATTTTCCTCCTCCGAGGACACCTAATCATCAAGGGTTCAGTGGCTGTCCTCTCCAGCAGACCACAGCTATGCGAGGGCAGGTATTGAGACTCTCTGGTTCATCACCGTTTCTGCAACACCTCGTAGAGTGCTTGACATGCAGTAGGCGCTTGACAAATAATTGTTGCTGTTCTGGACATGCCACTTAGCTGGGAGTAGTCATTCTGCTCTATCGTATTTCCTCCAGCATTTACAGGGATCATCCATAAATTTATAAGACACACTCCTTTCCCTTTTCCTTTTTGGAAACAAGTGTAAATCTGCCCAGCAGCGATTTGGAGACCTCAGCACACCCTCTGTTCACAGTTTCTCAACGGGAGCCGGCAGTCGGCGCCTGCTGTGCTTTTACTGCACGTGGCTCCTGCGGTGATCAATAGCGACCGCCTCCTCGGCCTGCTTGGCAGCTCAGGGTGCCTGAAGGCTATTTTCAAATATCTAGGAATTCAACTTCTCCAGGCAAACCCATCACTCAGATTCCTGAAAACATGCAAGAGACTGAGGGTGGAGTGGCTACAGGAAACATGGCCTGTGTTTCTTTGGGGATGTGGAGTCAGGTGGACCTGGATTTTCATTCCAGCTTAACCAGTGATTTGCTGTGTGACCCAGGGCAAGATCCTTCCCCTCTCTGGGTTTCAGGGTTGTTGAATCTGTAAAGTGGGGGTGATAAAGCCCAGTTATCAGGGTTCTGGGGAGGACTAAGCAGGATGATAGCTGGAGAAGGTGTCTTGTAGGACCTGGCTCATAGCAGATCCTCATAAAGTGCTGCCATATTTCCTCTTCTACAACCCAAAACGCACTGACCGAGGCCCTTGGGAGTTGGGGCACTGGGTGGGGGTGAGAAGAGGAACAACCACAGGACTATAGCCAAAATCAGAGTAAGATGGAGCCCAGGAGAAGTCCAGAGGAAGGGAAAACAAGAATTTAACTTTTTCTGAGGATCTCTTGGAGGGCTAAATATGGTGCTGGGCACTCCACCTGCACACCTCTTTATCTTCACAGTAGTCCCATTCAGTAAGGAGTGTTCTCTTTATTACACAGATGAAACAACTGGTAAGAGAAATTAAGTGACTTGTCCAAGGTCACACCACTAGCACAGGAGATACAGTGATGTGCCACCCAGTTCCCCCTTCCAGGAAGGGCTGGTTGTCCCAGTTGCTGGGAGTGCTCTCAGCAAGGAGCCTGCAGGGGCTGCCTCTGCCGCAGAGAGCGCCTCACCGACATTCTGCCCCTGCCCAAGTGGCCAGCATCCATGATGCATCATTGCAGGGAAATAAAGGCTGGACAATTTGACCCATTTCAGGAAATGCTAAAGGGCCATTTCAGCCTAGAGCTCCCCACGGAGTTGGCTGGGGACGTCATGGAGACTGCACAGGAACTCGTGTCTCCATTGTCCCAGTCCTGCTTCTGACCCCTTCCTTCCACACTTGCTGATCCCAAGGGCACTTCTAAGATCCTGCTGGTTGAGCTCAGATTCTGCTTCCATGGCAAACCCAGCTAGTAAGTGATGGAGCTCACATTTGAACTCATGTCTGTATAGTTCACAATTTTAACCTCTTTCTGTGGATAACTTCACAACTAGTTAAGTCCCCTCCCCTCTCCTCCCTTCCCCTCCTTCCTTTCTTCCTACAAATATTTGAAATATCTTCCAAGAATTGTGATCTGCTTCTTAATTCCTGCCTTCAAGAAGTTTAGAGTACAATAAACTAACAGGTGTTCTTCTGATATGATTATCTCCTCACCTGTAAGTTCTGATATCTGGGCATTTTAACTGCCCTCTGCTATTTTAATCGGAAGTTGAGGACAGGGTAAAGTTTAAATAATACTAACAGTCTAATGCAGGGATCGATCCCATCCTCAGTTCGTCTGCAAGGTCCCCACTGTCCCATTGTCCCTTGGTGTCTGCCTGTGCCTACATGCTCCACAGCATACCCCTCACCACTCAGCTGGCTTTTGTCTCCCTTTTCTTCCTCATTTAATTCTGCAACAATCCTCTCTATTTTTGAGAGATGCTGTGTGAAATGCAGATGCCTCTACAGCACTCCTGCTAATGACAAATCTGAGAACCAAGACAGCATGGGGCTGAATTAGGGTAATTCAGCCCAAGAGGGTTTCTTCTGAGTCGAGGCCAAGTTCCACCTGAGAGCTTCATGAGACGCGGCAGAGCAGCCTAATGAACCTTTCCTTGCAGAGAAAGCCCCAGTCTCCCTCCTCTCCCTGCATTCGTCTTCCAGGCACCCTGCAGCTGAACCTACATGGGGCTCCTGGCCCCTAAGCCAGGATGAGCCCGGGTCCCAAGGCAATCCAAAGCCCTCTCCCCCCAACCAGTGTTTGCCATTAAATCAGGACTCCCGAGGAAACCAGCTGCTTCCCCTCTGGCTGGCTCAGTGCCTTCATTAAGCCCCCACATCAGGGACTTTAAGTGTAAACTGATCCAACCTTTCCAGTGAGTCCGTGGCATTGGGTATCAACATTTAAATGTGCAGACCTTTTGCCCAAGAGGTTCTGTTTCTGAGAATTTATCCTAAGAAGAGAATCAGTCAAATGTGCACAGCTGTATTTACAAGGATGCTTATCACAACATAGTTTATGATAGTGAAAAGCTGGAAATAATCTACACGTCTATCAATAGGGGATTGATTAAATGAATTATAAGTCTGGATAATGAAATACTGTGCAGGCATTAATGGAAAAAAAAACACAGTTGATGCTTATAAGCTAGTGGGGAAAGATCTCTAGGGTATATCTGTAAGTGTAAAAAACAAAAACACATACTGCGCCATCCTAGTAATGCAAATATTTCTACATATAATATGGACTACAAGTACAGAGGGGCATTTGGAGGCAGGATCACCAAAATGTGAAGGTGGTTGTCAGCAGATAAGAGTTCAGAAGATTGTTAACTTCTCAATTTTTAAATATTGCTTGAATTTTCTACAGGAATGTATGTTAACTTTATGGGGAAAAATAGAGGATGTGTGGCCTTGGGAAAATCATTTTCCTATTCAACCCTTAATGAGAAGGGGGCATAATACAACCTATAAATAAGGTTGTTGAAAGTTTTAATTAAAAATGTTACTAATGTGTTTAGAACACAGCCTAACCCAGGGCGAGCCTCAGTAAGTGGTCAGCGTCTTGGACAAATGGCCTAGAACTATGACAAAGACATGTCAACCCAACTGGAGCCGATCTTCATCCCTCCTGCTTCCACAGGCATGCACACACGTATGTACACACACACACACCCACATACACATTAACTCACAAAAGCACAAAAACTTAAACACGCACACATATATACATCCACATATATGTACACACACTCACACATACCCATGAACACACAAAAGCACATTCACATATACACACACACACACGCATATACAGTGACTCACGTGGCCTTGACCCATTGGCAGCCACCCCTGTCCCTACCGGCTCACACCCAGTGTCCTCTTTGCACACAGGCTCTGGCTGCTCTTTGCTGGCTCTCAGAGATCGTCTCCCTGTGAGGAAAGGCAGGGACGCCTGGGAGAGGCGGGGGTGATTGTTGGGGTTTAATTAAGCATGACGCCCAGACTCAGGCTTGGAGGACACACTGTAAGAGACATTCAGCTGAACTTGGAACCCCTGTTCTCTAGGCGTACTGAGGCCTGACAAAACATTTCAAAGTGGAGCACATTAGGAACAGAGGGAGCTGACAGCTCTTAATAGCACAGTAACAAGGAGACGCTAATAAAGAGTGTATCTGCGAGCTCAATGGATCCAGAGACAGCCAGATACTACAAGGCTTCTTCAAAGGCTTGTTGGCAACACATGGGCCTTTCTTCTGGCATCTTCTGTCTTCCACACGTCACGGCACAGGGAGAGAAACTTGTGTTGAATTGTGCTCAGAAGGCCCTGTGTGAGCAAGGGTGGGTCCCTGCAGCCAGCACCCTCAGATATGTCCTGGAGAGTCCGCCGGGGCCAAAGGGATGGGGAGCACAATGCAATGGAGTCCCTTGGTAAATAGTTCTCCAAGGAAGGAAGGGAGGAAAGGAGAGAGGAAAAGAGGGAGGAAGGAGGGAGGAGTGCGGGAGAAAGGGGAGAAGGAGGGAGTGGGGAAGGAAGGCTAGAGGAAGAAAGGAAGGGAGAGGGAAGGAAGAAGGGAGGGAGAAATGGAGGAGAGAGGGCAGGACAGAAGGAGGGAAGGAGGCATTCCCTTCCCTGCTTGCACATCTACAGCAAAGGGGCACTCGTTACCTTCAGAGACAAACTCTGCAATTGCTGATGGTTTCTATTTCTCTTTTCAAGACAAGGAGTTATTAAACACCTACTTTGTGCCAAACCCTGTGAAGTGAAGATCAAAACACAACAAAACAAAGCAGAAAAACGGAAACTGTCTTCGAGCATTTAAGAGCCTAGTATGGGGGGTGTGTGTGTGGATGTGGCTCAAATGGTTGGGCGTCCATCTCCCATATGGAGGGACCTGGGTTCAATCCCTGGGACCTCCCGGTAAAACAAAAATAAATAAATAAAGAGTCTAGTATGGGAGTCATGCAATTAAAACGACAACTATAATAGACTATAAACTCCCCAACTCAAATTCTCTGTCCATTCTTTACTAGCAAAATTCCTCCTTGAAGAAGAGTCATCCCCATCATCCCAAATATCTCACTTCTCATCCTCTACTCTAGCCATTCCAAGTAGGCTTTTGTCACATTCATTCTGCATGTCCCACGCTGACCACAGTTATAGATGGCTTCCAATCTGCCAAGCCCACTGGTCAGTTCCCACCTTCATCTTAGGCTGGCGGGAGCTGCATGTGACACAGACGACCACACACTCCTCATCAGCATGCTCTCCTGAAGACTCCGCCACCTCCACCTCTTTGGCTGCTGCCCTGTCACCTTAGATAGCTCCTTCTCCTGTCCCCACCTCTAAACAATCTGTCCTTGACAGTCTCTACACTCCCTCGGATTAATCTCGTCTAAAATAATTATTTAAAGATCATCTATATGCTGATGACTACCAAATGGGTTGATTTGGGACTCAACTCTATGGGCATCCATCAAGTAGAGTTATACTTGAAGAGTTGGATACACCTGTCTTTAGCTGTGAAAAGAGATACAGATTTGGATGATAAAATACATGGGGTACCCTGGTGTGTGTGTGTGTGTGTGTAGACAGAGAAGACATAAGTACTGAGGATACAGCCCCAAGAAGGGCAGGAAGAAAAGCAGGAATGTGCTGCATTCAGAAGCCAGGGGACAAGAACAATGGTGCTAAATAAAGAGCAGAGTGTGAGGTGAGGAATGAAACATGAGTATTGGGTGTCACCATGAGCAGGCCTGTATTTGGTAGCGGCAGTTTCTGTGTAGTGAGGGGTACAGAAGCCAGGCTGTGGGGGGTGGAGGAGTAAGTGGGAAGTGAGGAAGGGGAGACCATTCACCTTGACTTCTCTTTCTAGAAGGCTGGTTGTGAATGGAAGACATACGGTGGTAGCCAGAACACAATTCAAAGTGTGGGGTGGGGCTGAAACCAGAGAGATGAACATGTTTACAGGCTCAGGTGAAAGGATCAGGAGAGAAGGAGACATTGAAGATGAAAGGAGATGACTGATGGAGTCAAATTCCTTAAAAGATTGGGGTGGGGGGAGTGATAAGAACTAGGCAGTAGAAGATACACCCGTTCCCCTAAGGCAGGAGACGAGTGTAGGAATGGTGTGTATGTAGGTACATCTGAAGGATGACTGGAAGCTAGGCCCTTTCTTGCCTGCTAATCTTACATTTTTTTCTTTAAAATAGAGGATGGAAGAGAAAGGAAGGCAAAAGTTGTGCTGGGGCTCTAGCCAAGGGCTACAAGGTTTAAACATGCCACTAAGTAGATGCAGAGAAGGTGGACAGCAGTAGGAGACTTGTCGATTGGGGCGAGTATACAGCTGACATGGGTGTACTGGATATGAACTGTGGTGTGGATTATTTGAATTACCTGTGGCTGTCCCTGGGTTGGAAGGAAGGTGGCTGGTTGGGTTGATTCTGGCCTGGGGATCAATGCGAGACTCATCCTTCCCTCACCTGCATCTTCTCCAGGATGGCAATTAAAGCAGCAGCCGCCGCCACTGGTGGGGGGTTTGTGTGTGCCAGGTGCCTTACAGACATCTCTAATTATCAGGATAGTGCAGACAATTGTGAAGTGTTCCCCCTTTTACCTCCAAGGACCCATGAGGACCATGTCCCAGGGAGGTTATGTAATTTGCTGAAGTTTCCACAAGCCCTGTGGAATCTGACTCCGAAGCCCTGGCTCTTTTCCCTATTCTATACCTTGACACAACTTTTGAGACTTGGCATCAACTCTCATTCCCTCCTCCCCACACACGCCACCCCCAAGCTCTGCCTTCTCCAGGATAAACAATTCCAGGCTTTGAACACTTCCTTGTGGGACCTTGTTTCCAGTCCCTTCACTTGCCTTGCTTCTCCTCCAGTTTTAGTCTACCATTCTCCAACACGTGTGTATTCATGCACGCTTTTTTCAGGGTGGTAATGAGTTCCCCAAGGAGAAGCCAAGACTCCCTAGTAAAAAGCTCTTGAGCAGGACTTCCTGGTGTGTGTTCCCCAAGGACACCTTCATATGCTTCAATCTAGTTTCCTCCCTAAACCAGTTTGCCAAGATGTCCTTCACGGAGCCAAAGGTGCAGAGCTGGACATAACACAGTGCTTGACACCTCTCTAGCCCTCCCTTCAAAAGCTACCCCCACATTCCAGAACAACCAAACCATTTGCAGTCTTTATGTGTTTTCTTATCTCTCTTTCTGAAATATCCATTCTTTCTTTCTTCCCTAACAACCACTCACCTACAAAATCCAACTTAAACATCACCTCTTCCTAGAAACCTTCCTAAGAGGCTCGGGCTAGATCAGATGCACCGTGAATCTTGCTATCTTAGAAGAAGCAGAATATAGAGAATAAGAAAGTGGGTCAATGGGCTTGTTAGACTAGAGAAGACCTAGATCGGGGACCTACTGCCTTTGCCACCTGACCTCTCAATGTCTGTTTTCTTAGCTGTATGAATGGGGATAGTGAATACCTATCTCTTAGGCTTGTTGTGAAGAAGAAATGAGCTGATCCACATAAAGTACTTGGCACAGTGCTAGACACATAATAATAAATGGTAACTATTATGGTGATACTTATCAGCGAGTACTATATTTAGTTTATGCTTCTATTTTCCCCACCAGCCCATGAGTTCCAAGAGGTCAGGGACAGCATCTGATTCATGTACCTAATCCTAACACATCACTTAGAGTCTGGCACACAGTACGAGCTCATGAAAAAAAAAAAGAATGGATGAACCTAAGGCATCTCAGTGTGTACCATCTTGGGAAACACATTATCTGAATTTACCTGTCTCATTTCCATTAAGTTTTGAGAGAAGATAAGGGGGAAGATAGATCTTCATATGAAGGGCAGGTGGCCTCCCTAAGGACTGCCTGGATGATTGGGAGACTTATGGGGTCGAGTGTCAGGCTCTGTGCAGGACCAAGGACAGTGGTGGTGGCCATGCCCAGCTGGAATATGGTTACATCCACTTAGAAGAGGTCGAGGCCAAGAGGCCAGGCTGTCAGCTGTGCAGGCAGGCAAGGGAAGGTCTAAGTCACATGGAGAGGTGGGGCTCTGCACAGGGCTAACGTTCCACAGCCTTTCTTGTTTATGGCTGACTGCCAATCTGACAGCCTCACGCTCCGCTGTTTGTTTGGTGGCCATGCCATTACCTTTGTGAAATAAATGAAATATTACCCTTTCTCAGAAACAGCAGAATTCCAGGTACCCAGCAGGCCTGGGCAAGGTGGTGAAGAACGTGATTAGAGGACTGCAAACCCAAAGACTAGATTTCTGGTGGCTGTGAGCTAAGCAGCAGCTGTCACGTCAGATAAAGGCCAGGCATCTATGGGTAAAATCATCAGCCCCATTCCCAGGACTGCTCTTCCCTTCAGCCACCATCTCCTCAGCTCTCTTCCCACTTACGCCAGTGCCGCGTGATTCTGGCTGCAGTCACTGGGACCTGGTTCCAGTCAGAGGAAATTCAAGAACCCCCAAGGTCAGAGAGCAGGGAACTAAACTTTAGGTTAGCACTTGGTACTCAAGTCCATTAAAGCACTCATTGAGTGGTACAGTCATTATTTCTTTACAGACCCAGTTTTCCCACTAGCTTGAAGCTTTCCTAGAAGCAGTAAAGATGAAAGAAGAAGGGAAGGAAAAAGTTAAAAAACTGAATGGAAGGGAAATAACTTAGGCTGGCTGGCAGTTTTATTCTCATCTTAGGAACCAGTTCTGGACCCGGGCCTCCAACCTGTTTTCCCAAATACCTCTCTTGACAATGTGCCCAGGATTCTTTTGATGCTTGCTGCTTTCCCTCTAGTAGCTACAAATTTATCCCTAATTTTTTGTCCCATATCTGGGGCTTTTAGCCTTTGGAAAATACCTGGTTCCCACTGCACAGACCTGGGCCCCAACTCTGAGTCCACATATACCCTCAGGGCCCTCTCTTGGACTTCCAAACTGCCGTGGAGCTTATATTCCTGCTAAGACCTTCCCCCTGAAGAACAGGGAAGTTCTGGCAGCTTAATGCCAGGGAAGGTGGGGTGGGACCATGGCTCCTTCCCAAGGGAGCATTTCACTCAAGGACAGGCCTGGAGGAGTTGGAATAAACACAGAGCTCAGAATTCAGGTGAGGAAGAGAGGAAAATAATGCATGTCCTGAGTATATACCACATATCAGGCACTACAAAGTTCTATATATTATCTCATTTCATGTCCCCATCAATCCTTGCAATAGGAGCCATTTTATCCCCATTTTGCAGATCAGAAGACTCAGGTTCAGCAAAGCTAAGAATCTAGCTCAAAATCACCAAGAAAATCAGGGGAAGAGCCTGAAATTGAACCAGCTCTGTCCAACTGTGAAGCCTTGTGCCACACCTGCCTACAGAGCCAGATCTTTAGGCTAGACAGACAGACTCAGGGTGTCCTGACACTTTTGAGCCATGCCTTGTCCCTAAACCAGCCCTCCATCCCCAGGATTTCTAAGAAATAACCATCTTTTACAATTTGAGAGGACACTCTCTCCTCTGCTTGCCTGGCTCTTTCCACCAGAAGCTGAAGAATCACAGGCCTTCAAAACTGTAAGCACAGCAGTGTTTTTCACATTTCTTTTCTTTATGTGTCACAGAATCAAGTATGCTTGGAACTCCAGCCTATGAAACAGACACTCACCCAGCACTCTCCAGCCCCAATTCCACCTCTTGGGTCCCTGTGCCCCTCCGAGGAATGCAGTCTGAACTCCTCCCTCCTCTCATTTGTGGAGGAGAAGCAGAGGCAGTAAGTGGCTTGCAGGGGTCACCCCATGTCTTGTAGCAGGACAGGGACAAGAATCTACATCCACAGTCTCGCGTGCTCTCTGTTCTGCACAGTGGCCAGTCATAGTCATCAGAGTGGAAGAGAAGGTGCCTCTGTCCTTACAGGAGGGCTCTATGGGCATGGGGTCTGGGGACAGAGGCTTTGTTCAGACAGGGAATAATAATAATAACGGTGAACATTTATCAAGCACCTTCTAGGGTACCAGGCACAGTGCTAAGAGCTTTCCTTGCTTTTTCCACTGAATTCTTTCAGCAGGATATGACCCTATCATGCAGATAAGGACGCTAAGGTCACCTAGCCAGCTGCAGTAGGATTTGATCCCTGGCCATCTCGCTCTTAACCAGTCTGCTATACTGCCTTCCTAGGAGCAGGAATAATCCTTGGAATGAGAGAAGGCCAGCAGCTCATTCACATTTACTGACATATCCTTCCCTCTCCTTCCACTCTCCCAGCAAATGTTCAGCACGATCGGGCATCTCATTCTCCTTACCGTGACCACCAGTACGCAGGGTCTTGGGTATAAATGTGCAGCCCCTACCCTCCCGCCAACAAATTGCGCGCAACCCACATACACATGCAGGCACACACTCATGCATAATGCATGATGCTGTGGTCTCCAATCCTGCTAAATTGAGATTCGGCCGGCTGTCGGGTCTGGAGACACCTGGGTGCCTGCGTCATTAGCTGAGCTCTGAGAGCCATCATTACTGCAGCCACTGTGGCGGAGTCACTGAGACCTGAGCAGGTAATAGAATTGCGGGGACACATAATAAAGGGAATGGAATGGGACTCGGCCGGAAAGGAGGACTATCTGTTATCCAGCTCTGAAGGGTGATATGTAAACAAGGAGCCCCAGGCCCCTGAGACAGGGGGATCTGCCGAGTCCCTCAGCAGAGGATAATAAAGGGCCCAATTATAACCTCCACGCTCTGAGGTTTCAAAGGAGAAAACGAAAAAAAAAAAAATCAATGAAATTAAGTTAATGCAGACCCATCCTTTACATTTGTTTTGCTACAGCAGTTGAGTGAGATACTCCTATATACCTGCTCCTCTTCCCACACTCAGTGTCTTTACCCAGAATAGCAAAGGCACAGCAAGCTGACTTCAGGCCTATTTGACTCTGACATCACCAGGAAGGGGGCCAGATCCGAGGATCCCGGGCCCGAAGAGGCTTTAACATCCAGTCTTCCGCGGCATGGGGGAAGATGCGAGGTCTCTCCCTGCATTCGACTGTGCACGCTGTTCTCTGCACGGGGTTCCCAGCTGAGGACTGACTTGGGACTGGAACCCACGCTTCGCTGGCCACACTGTGGTCCTGGCAGGGGACGGCACACACCTCTATACAATTCACAGGGAGGAGCAAAAGGTAGACCAAGACCAAGCAAGTTACACTTAACAAGGAATCGCAAGACTTGGGTTCTGCAACCTCTCACGTCTCTCTCTAGTCTAGATATATTCCCTCTGTTGCAAAGGCAGGGTGTTAGGTAAGGTGCAGGGGAATTACAGAGCACAGGTTTCCTGCCAGGTATAGTGCTGTGTACATGAAGTCTTTGTCTTGCTTAATCCGTTCAGAAGTCCCACTTACGGTTTACCCAGTCCCATTTTACAGATGAAATAAAGAGAGAGGCTGAGAGGCCCCAGGTCACAAACACAGGAGTGGAGAGGCCAGGATTGCAATAAAAGGGTGTCTGGGCTCCAAGCCTGTGCTCTTTCCCCATAACATGTCTCCTCCCTAAGGCTGTTTCTACCTCTCTCCTTCCATGATTCCATAAGCAAAATGACCTTGGTTACTGGGGTTGGAGGACATAAGAAACACTACGGCTATCCAAGTCTAGCAACGGTGAGAAACACCCGATAGGAGTTGATGGGTCTGAGCGAGAGGCAGCAAAGTCGGGGAGTGGTGGCAGTAAAACTGACCAAATGCAGAACTGGTCTTCCAGGGAGGTTAATGAGAGGTAATCCTGAAAATCACTGTCCTGTAAAAGTCCGGTGTCAATATTTAGTAAAACAATTGGACAAATGTGCCCACAAAAAATCTGTAAGCATTCAGCAGATAATAGAACAGTGAACGATAAGAAGCACTGGAGGTTCATGCAGAACAAATCATCCCAGACAACTTGATAGCTTTTCCTGACAAAATTACAAAATTAGTGGATGAAGGAGATGTAGTAAAGGTTATGGATCTGAGCTCCAGCAAAATATTGAATAGTGCTGTGTGTGATGTTCAACTTGCCAAATTAATTCAAATTGCTTCTGATTGGAGCTGTGTCATGTGGATTCGTGTTATTATTGAATCTGGTTGAAGAATGGAGTCATCAGGTGCTGGCCTATGGTACTGCTCCAAGGGCCAGGAGCTAGAGACCTTTTCACCCCCAAATGTGGTCTGGAACACGGGGTCTGAAGGGCCAGTGGGACCACAGGCAAGGAATGGAGACATCTTAAGGCAGAAGAGGACCCTGGGGCACCAAGGGGGAAGGGACATTTACAAGGAATGGATTGTCACAACCACCCTATCTGGTAGGCATCATCACCGTCACCATCATCGCTGTCATCATTCATCACCATCGTCATTTTGCTTATGAGGAATGGAGTGGGTGGTTTACTAAAAATGCCATAGATGGGAAGTAGAGGCACCTGGATTCTAGGCCAGGTGCGACCGATTCTAAGTCCAGTGGATTTGAAAGTTTGGCATGCATCAGAATCATGGCGGTAAGGCGGGGGCTTGCTAAAGCACAGATTGCTCCGGGGTCTGGAGTGGGGCCTGAGAATCTGCATTTCTAAGTTCCTAAGTGATGCTGTTGTTCCTAGCCAGAGACCACCTACTCTATTTTTCTTAGGCATAATTTGCATGTGAATCATGTGGGGACCTTGTTAAAATGCAGATTCTGATTCAATCGACCTCCTGGGGAGAGAGAAGTAGGATTCTGCATTTCTAATAAGCGCCCAGGTGATGTCCCTGTGCTGGTCTGTGACCACGAATTGAGTAGCAAATGCCTATGCCATGATGTTGGCAAATGAGAAATCGAGAAAGACGGCACCACAACTCAAAAGTCTACTCTGGAATCCAAAAACAGAGGAACCATCAGAGAACAAAGAGAAAAATGAGCCTTGGGGAAGAAGGACCTAAGTTGGGATTTCTGCATTCAAAATCTGGCCTTGCCCCCTTTTATTAGCTTTATAATTGGGGCAATTTCTTTAACTCCATTAAGCTTCAGTTTGCTTATTTGCAGAATAATACCACTCTCTTGTAATTATTATTACTTTATTATTATTTTTTAATGCCCAAACTTTTATTTGAGGGTCAAAAAAATGTCCACAAGGAAATGCTTTGGGAATCTCTCAGAACTACACGCTCTGTGGTGTTGCTCAACATTTCTTGTGCGGGAAACCCTGAGATAAAATTTTTCTCTGGATGCAGCTCTGATTAGTCTCTCTCTCCCTTGATGATGGAAACATCTCCTTCCGCACGCAAGCAGAGCCCAATACCCCACTGCTGGTGAGGTTTTCTCTAGACTCAGCACATTCAAAGCTATTATATTAGTCCAGAGTCCTGGAATCACTCCACTATCAAACTTAAAAATAAAGTATCTCCCTCTGCTTTAAATATCTCACTGTATGTATGCAATTTGTTGCCAATTCTCTAAACTCCTTCCCGAGAGTGCAGATGAAGCCTAAATCTGAACTACTGATTAAGTGCAAATGGAAGAAGTAAGGGCTCCTGCCCAGTCTCCTCTTGAGGCATTTGGGAAGCTCAGGAGGGAGAAAGCAAAGAGAGACTATCGTATGCTGTTAGGAGCAGCAGAAAGGAAATGGCAAATCATTGTTTCACTTATTATTATCAGATACTGAAAAACCAATTACAGTTTAGAGTTCGATATTGAAGGGATTTGTTAACAGTCAGGGCCTCACCCCACATAATTTCCCAGCCTCAGTTCATTCCTGCCACTCCCCTGTGTGAGTGCCAGCCCCATCTACTTCTCATGTTGTCTCCAGCATTCCCTGATCTTTTGCCTTTGTGTCCCCCACAAGTGCCCAGCAGCAAACACTAAACATATTTATTTATTAATGTTCCCCAAACTCCAGGAAAATCATCACTAGTTTTACTCATTTTCCAGCCTCTTTTGCCCATTTTCCCAGAGTAATATAAATTCCCCTCCCCAAAGCCTTGTGCCTTTTATAGTTTTTGTTTGTTTGTTTGTTTTGTTTTTATCGTTCTTCTTGACAAATATCAAGTCTAGGTTCCTTCCATTGTTCCTGAGGGCAACAATTAATTTATTCATCCATTTATCTTTTCATTCAGTCACTTTTTTCATTCCCTTAATAACTGCCGCCTACAGCCATATCATCTACTCCATCACTCATTCCTTCGTCACGTCACTAATCCATTTTTAGCTTCATCCATGCGCACATTTATTCTCTCATACATACATCTGTCCATTGAGTAGTTCATGCCATCTTTCATTCATATATCAATTCACTCATTCACTCATTCGTTCATTCATACATCTAGTCAATGAACATCCACAAATGCTCAATGGGTGCTCATTCTGGGTCAGGATATGTCTTGGACACTGATTTGTATAAGAAGTGGCCTCTGTCGTTGAGGAGTTACAAACCAGTCAAGATGACAAAGTTAACAAATAATTACAAATGCTATCTAGCCAGGGCAGAGCAGAGGAAAGGAAGAGGTTAGAAAGAAAAAAATAAGTAACAGTAGCAATTGCATGCCTACTACATGCCTAATACTTTTCTTTACATGCACTATCCGATTAAGAAGCAACCCCCCTCAACCCCCAACACATCGGCAGAGGGTGAAACAGACTTTACTTAGTAAACAGATTTAATTGAGACATGAGCCCAGGCAGTCTGATTCTATTCCCCCAAGCTTTTAACCACTATGCTATCTTCACCGATAATATCATCGGTGAGATTTAGACTTTACCGTTTCAGAAGAGTGATGTGAAAAGGTTTGGGAAGCAATTGGGATGTGTGGAAGTGGAAACAATCACTACTTTCTATCAAGAAGTCTGTGCCTCAGTGGGAAGAAAGAGAAGGTTGGTATTGAAGAGGGACTTAAGAATGGTTCCCAAACTAAGCATCAGAAGAATCTGAATAAAGACAAGCAGGTCTATCATTGCAGGTTTCTTCCATTCTCTTCCCTTGGTTGTGTTCAATTCTGTTGCCCCCACAGGACTGTGGGCTGTTTTATTTACTTCTGTGACTCCTAGGACTTAGCACAGGGACTGGCTCATTCAGTCGCTAAAGTAATGTCTACAGAATGGGATTCTACTGCTCCAAAATGAATTCACACACTGCCCAGAGCTGCACTTTTTAGGGAAGAGGGAGGAGTAGGCTAGCTGAGTGGAACTGTCCACCGAGCTGCCGGGGCAACCAACTGGGTCCTGGAAGGCTAGTGTTAGGATGGAGTGGCTGTGGTAACCGAAAGAGAAACCAAGCCAAAGTTGGTGAGAAAAGTATCGATTCAAATACAGAGGAAAAGTAAATTCAACCATAAGCAGGAGACAGTATCAAACTTGGGGACAAAAGAAGGTATGTAGATCATCTTAGAGTCGACAGGACATGGCAAACCTAGACCTAGGGGACAAATGTCATGCCTCCATTCTTTGGATGCTTGCACAATGTCCTGGCAATTTGCATTGGACCCAGAGCCCCAGCAGAGAAAACATTCTTATGGGGTGTGGAGAAAATGAAGGGTTTAGCTTCAGTGGGTCGGTTTTATTAGAATCGTTTTTAGTCTGTTGTGCCAAAAGCTCATTAGAGACTCACTGGGGCTCTCAAAAGTGTTGCACATTTTTTATAATTACCTTCCCTCTGATTCTTCCATGGGCTTCTTGATGTGGTCTGAGCATCGGATCTATTAAAGGCATTTGGGGAGGGATGGCTTCTCACTTGTCCTTTGAGCTCAGCACCAGATACCTGCAGCCCATGTCCCGTACGTTGTTGAAAGGAAGAAAGAGACCTGGCATGTGTTGAATGCCTAAGTTGCAGCAGATGCTTTGCCATGTTTTATGTTATATCACAACAACCAGAGAAACCAGAGGATCAGACCCTTCAAGTGGCTTTCACCAGGTCACACAGCTAGTTAGAGGCAGGTAGCATTCAAACTTGGTTGGTCTAACTCCAAAACCTACTCCCTTTCCAGCGTCGCATGCTGCCCTCCACATTGGGATCTCTTTTGCGAAGGAAAAGATTTCTTAGTTCAGGTTGGCAACTGAGGATTTGGGGAAGGGAGAAAAAGGAGACGGCAGGGAGGAGAAGAGGAGAGGAGAAAGAATCATTCTATACCAGTTTCAGACTCACGATCACTCCCCAGCTGTCAGCTGAGCCCACAAGCACTGTGGAGTTTTATTAAGGAGCAAGAGTTGTAGAAGAGTGAAGTGACAGATTTAAAATTAACTTGCCAAACTCCCCATCAATATTGTGACAGCCCCCAAGAACCAGTTCAGCGACCCAGTGCACCAACTTGACAATATTAACATAACTTTGTCAGAACAAAGTCTTCCCCTCTGTCTTCAAGAGAAGCTAATATTGGGGATACAGGCATTCTTCTCTCTCCCTTTATTCACACCTCTGTGACAGGTCCCTTGGGCCAACCCAGGAGTGCATGTTTCACAAACCTCCATTCTCCTTCCATCTCGCTGAGCTTTACCACCCAAGGTTGGGTGCCAAAGTCAGTCAGAGAGGTGCTTCTCTCCTTAGGGACCTACTGAGCAAACAAAGACCAAGGAAGAGACCCCCATATACTCGCCACCTTCTGAACACTGACTTGAGTTCCCTTTAGACTTTGAATTTGGAATGAGGATCCGCCATGGTGAATTCCATGAAATTAGCACTTGGAGCAATGCGTTCTTTGAGCCAGCTTTTATCAGCTCACTGGCATCGCAGAGCCTGGCTTTCCCACAGTCTCACAGGCTCTAAGACTTGCTTACTAACCCTTCACATCTCATCTTAGTCATTACTTCCTGAGGAGCACCTAACCTGGATCCCAAAACCCATGTGGGTCCCTGCATTTTTTCCCTGATCACTCAGATGCCCACAAGTCACCCCACATGGGTCGCTTTATTGAATTTCACGTGAATAAGCTTCTTTCGTTTGTTAGTCTTTGAGCTCAGGTGATATATTTTATCATCTAAACTGGACCATTTTCATCTGGGATAAGTGCTAAACTGGACAGGACACTGGGACAATATGTAAGTGCTATGATGAAGGTAAACTTCCAATCTGTGAATGGCATAGAAACTTCTCTGACCCACAAAATCTCACATACTTTATCCAGAGCCTTTAAAAAAAAACTCAAGTTCTAACTCTAAGCTACCATTTGTTGAGCCCTTAGTTGTGCAGACACTTTGCTAGGTCTTGGGAATTTTCAGTGATGAACAAAGATGGTCCCTGAACCAGTTCAATAGGGAAGGTAGACAATCAATACAGAATCACAGAAACATGATTTAATTTAGGTTTTCACACCATATTTCAGAGAAGAAATAATAATGAGGACCAGAATAGGGATTTTGTTTTGTTTTGTTTTGTTTCGTTTTATGGGGTACTGGGGATTGAACCCACGACCTCATACATGGGAAACAGGCGCTCAACCACTTGGGCTATATCCACTCCCTAGAAAAGGGATTTTCAAACATTCTTTTTACTGATGCTAAGGCTTGGGTGGATAAATGCTCAAGATTGCATCACGGCAAGCTGGGATTTGAACCCAGATCTATGTGAACCCTGAAGACTATGTCACTCTTTGCCATGCCCCCTTTCCTCCTGAACAATTCCGCCATTAGCGGAACAGAGCAAAGCTTTCACCACCCCTTTTGAAGCTCTGTAAATGTCAACACCATCATAGGCAAAATGGATATAACATCGGCTCCTCTCTATGAGCTTGCTGTGAGGATTAAAGAAGAAACAGCATTTGAAGTGCTGTGCAGAGTGCCCTGCTCATGGAAAATGCTCAGTGAATAGCAACCATCATCATCGTCAATATTATTCAGCAGTACTGACTTCTTGACTAAGGGAATTCAGTGCAACATCATACACGTACAATGTCTGCATTGTCAAGTAGCTTTCAACATGGTCATGTTTTCGTAACTTTCCCCCACTCCCTTCCCACCATCACCCTTCAGTCCTTCAACCCAAGATAAAGAAAAGGATGGAGCAGAACGTGTGACTGCGTGGTTGGAAGAGGGGGAGGAATGGTATTTGATTATGGGTTTGGAACAGATTGCCTAGATTCAAATCCTGGCTCCAGCACTGACAAGCCAAATGAGGGTGACAAAATTATTTAACCTCTTGGCGCTTCAGTGTCATCATCTGTTAAAACGAAAGGAGGGGCTGTTGATAGCACCTCTCCCTCAGTCATAAGGACTGAATGGTTTCAACAGTGAAGCTGCTCCTTGGATTCTCCTGCCACTGGAGCTCGTCCTCGGTCTCCTCTGCTGGTGGCCCACCATCTCTCTGACCTCTGAACATGTGAGCCCCTGGGCTCAGGGTCAGGGTCTCTTCTCTTTCTACGCCCTACTGAGTCCATCCGAGTCCATCCGCTCTCATTTCTTTTCTATCACCCATTTGCTAAATGATTTGAAGTTTGCATTTCTTGTCTGGTCTCCCTTCTGGTGCATCCAACTGGCTCCCTGACGTCTTCAAGGGGATATGTGTTAGACATGATCCGATGACAATTATTGAAACAGGGTGACAGGTACCTGGGACTTCATTACATTGTTGTCTACTTTTATAAATGATGGAATTTTCCACAATCAAAAGTTTATTTCCTAACATAGTCTAAATCAGATTTCTATTTCTCCACCTCTCCCTGACGCCTGCTCCTGCTGCGGTCTTTCTCATCTCCAGAAAAGGCACTTCCATATGTCCAATTGCTCAGGCTAAAGGCATGGAGCCACCCTTGCCGCCTCCCTTCAGCTCAGTAAGTCCTGTCATCCATCCTTCAGAATATACACCCAGAACCTGACCTCCCCTCACGGTGCCAACGCCTAGCAGCAGGCCCCAAAGTGCCGTCAGCATTCCCCTGGACCACTCCAAAGCCTTGCAACCGCCCTCCCTGCCCAAGGTCTATTCTTCACATCCCAGCCAGAATCATCCTGTTAAAACAAGCCAGATCCTGGCCCTCTTCTGCTCAATCCATGTACTGGCTTCTCTCTCCTCTCACTGGGAGAAAAATCCAAAGTGCTTTCCTTACAGAGTCACACAGGGCTCTATACAAATTGCCACATGCCCCCACTCACCACTCATTACCCTTTCATTTGTAACCTTTTCTCTTCTCTCTTCCTCTTTACTATGCTATGTACACCTGGGCTCCTTTTTGCTCATGGAACAATCCAGGGGCCTTTGAACTTGCTGTGCCCTCTGCCTGGAAGCTCTTCCCTGATACCTCGTGGCTCCCTCTCTCACTTTGTTAAGGTCTTTGCATAAATGTCACCTCATCAAGGGGCTCTTCCCTATGCAGTGTGTATAAAATAGAACCCCCTGCCTGGCTCTCCCTAACCGTACCCCACTTTCCTCCATAGCAGGTACATGTGACACAGCATATAGTTATTTGTTGATTGTCTGTTCCCACACTAGAATATAGACCATGAGGGTAAGAATTTTATGTGTTTTGTTCATGTTGAAATTCCAGGTCCCTAGAACAGTGAGTGGCATATAATAGGTACTCGATATGGTGAGGCAGCGATGAATGTAGGCCATTTTCCATCAGAATATACCATGCAGAACTGGGTGGGAGAGAGTGTGGCCTATGATGTGAACTGTGGTCTATGCTCGGTGGCAAGGCCCCAGGATGTGTATATCCATTGTGGGTGTAGTACCACGTGGATGTGGAATGGTTGTGTGGGGTGGTGTTGGGGGTGTGGGCGGCAG
>JAQZBX010000076.1:144356-157359 GCA_029593785.1 Cabassous unicinctus | reverse complement strand
GATTCAAGAAATATATATATATATATATATAAAACAATTCCTTTCTGGAAACATTTAACTTCCTGGATGCCACCAACATTCCAGTTTTAGTATAAGATGATTAAAATATTTTAGCTGTATCATTTCAGCCAATTTTGCTTTAGAAACAGTGGATGAAAGTTTTTTTAATGTGGTAAATACTTTGCCTTCAATTAAAATCTTTGGAAAATGAGAAGTTCGTTTATGAAGAAACTTGAAAAAGGATAAGGGATTGCCAAGAATTTTTTTGTAATAGAATCACTTTTAGCTGTTGAGAGGACCTTGATAAATATGTGCACCAAGAAAATTATTATTAGTGAGTAAAATCCTTTAACTACCTGGGTCATAAGAATGACTCACCCACCATTCTGAAGCAGGAACAAACCTTCATCCATGGCAAAAGACAACAGCTCCCTATCCTATGTGTCCCTGAAGAGACATTTCCTTGCTGAGTGAAAACATACTAGGCTTTTGATTACAATTTGGAGAATACATTTTCTCACATAAAAGCAGAAGGGCAAGTAAATAATAATGAGAGGAGATAGCAAAAAGAAAGAGAGCAACTTTAACTAGTATTAATTACTATATTAATTTGTATAAAAATGATCAATAGAGAAGTTGTAATTTCTGGAAGTGCTTGAAAACAAAATGAGCCTGGCTTAGGTAAAAAAAAAAAAAATTAAAACAAAATAAAAAATAAACATCGCCCTTATTTGTAAAGACTGCTTTGTGCCCACGTCTACTCACTTTTCAAGCTTCTCTATCATTTAGTTTCACTTTCAGAAGGTTCTTATTTCATGCCCATACTAAATCCATTCAGCCAGCCCATCAAAGCCCATCCCCTAGAATTATTCCATGAAAAAGAAAAGCAGTTGTTGAAAACTCTCACTACCAATATCTTTCATAGACTTGAAGGAAGAATAAGTTTTCAAGTTCACCTGGGAGAGTAAACGTGAAAGAATGCCCTCCTGGTGATAGGCATTATCCCAGCAAGGAGCAGATCTGGATGCTTGAAAGTAATTTACTCCACTGGGAAGATGTAATTTCTTAGCCCTTGTGAAGACAAAGAGCTGGTTGATCAGTAGATGAGGATTGTGTTAGAGGTCACAGCAGCAAACCCTTTGGCTGGTTAGCACCTTGATAGTGTCTATGTATTATGTCTTGTTTAAAATATAGATCTTGAAGAAATTGACCCATCCCAATTGACTGCATCTGTGTGTCATTTATGCTTAACTAGGCATATAGCTCTAAAGTTTTTGTTTTTGTTGTTGGTGCACTCTTTTAAAAACTCAGTTTCCATAAAGGGAATAATTCTTTCCTCTATAGCTCACCTGTGATAACTCACAGGTACCAACTGGATTAAAAACACCAATGACCTCTCTCTGGAATTACGGAATAGAATTTCGGGGGATGGTGTTCAAGCATCTATCATAATTCCGATATGTCGTCTTGATTGAGAACCAAAGTCCTCACGATGCCAGAGTGACTGCCACTTGCTTGATTTGGCTAAATATCTACCACATTACCTAAATCTGAATTTCTCCACATATCCTCCCAAACCATATGAATTAAAAAAGAATGTAAATGAAAGTGCTCACAGTCCACACTTACAGAAGACCTGGTAAATAGAGAATATCACAAATTTCAATTTGTGTGTAAGAGGGAAAGTCACATCTCAAACAAAGAGTCAGTTTCAAAGACCATACTGGAGGAGAGAGTCAGATGGGGACTACACAGGAAACAGGAGAAGGTGGTGATATCTAGTGTTGTGGTAATATGTGAATAAAGTCACCCCAGAAGGGGAGTCCCATGCTGAGTAAGGAAATTCTAAGACTAGGTCTGCTATCTGGTGGATGAGTCCATTGAATAGCAGAGAAATGAAAGAAAACGGCTTTAAAGATGGAGATACCAGATGTGGCAGTTTTGAGAAAGCATCACTTCTGGGAGAGATGGGCAACTTGGAAAGGGAGGTATCCTTTGCAGTTTTGATAGTATAAAGGTGAAAAGTAAGGGCAAACCTAAACAAAAGTAAACTAAAAAATCAGAAGACATAGTAATCCCTCTTCCATCTCCCCAAAATACTACATATTAAAGAAACTGCACTTCACAGTACCATCATTAAAGAGAGCTCTTGAACTAAGAAACCTAATAAGCCCTTCCTGTCTCTATAGAGTCTCCTATTCTTGTTAGTATCTGAAAATATAACATTTCAAAATGATATAAAATGGCAGGTACCATCTGTACACAGCTACTGTAAAAGTAAACACAAAATGAGAAACAAAACATTTCAGGTGGCAAAAAATATTGCCCAGAGAGAAAATCACAAAGTAGAAGAAAATTTTAACACCCCAACCAGATTTAAACATCCATAAAGAGCAGCTGAAAACATGAAGAAAAATTCCTTGAAACAGAAATTCAGAAAGTTAGAACAGAAAGGGAGAAAACTCAGGATGATGTGAAATGAAAATAAATCAAGCTCAGGAATGAAATTGAAGAAAAAATAAGTAATACCTACTCAGAAATGAAAATAAAATTACAAAGGTCCTGAGAGAGAATACATTTAACTGAAAATATATTAAGGGACACCAGGTGGAGTGTCTCAGTTTGCCAGAGCTGCTAAAACAAATACCACAGACTGGTTGACTTAAACAGCAGGATTCTATTGTCTCACAGTTTTGAAGAGTAGAAGTCCAACATCAAGGTTTTGGTAGATTATGCTTTCTCCAATGTCTGTAGTGTTCTGGTGGTGGCTTGTTGGCAGTCAGTCTCTGCCTCTGTCACATAGTGAGCTCTTTCTTCTTCTCTGGCTTCCCCTAGCTGACTACGTCTGAACTCAGTTTAAAAGGCCTTCAGCCATATTGAATTAAAGCCCACTCTGATGCTATATGTTCTCGTCTTAATAAGATCTTCAAAGATTCTATTCACAAATGAGTCCACACCACAGGACCCAGTGTTAGAACTTGGACATGTCTTGTGGGGGCTATCATTCAATCTCACCCCTTTTCAAGGAATGAAAAGAGCTGAGAGAATGAAACACATTACAGAAATAGTTCAAAAGAATCAGAGATATATGATAAGTGTACAAGATAGGTAAAGAAGAGCTGAACAATAGGGAATGAGAAGTTAATGCTTAAATTGTACACTTTCTTTTTGTACCAATCATAAAGTTTTGGGTAATGAATGGTGATGATGGTAGCACAACATTGTGAACGTAATGAACAGCACTGAAATCTATATGTGAATGTGGTTAAGAGGGGAAATTTTTGGTCTTATGTATGTTACTAGAATAAAAAAAAAAAAAAAGAATGGTACAACACAGTGAACCCTATTATAAACGGACTATAGTTAATAGTACAAATATTAAAATGTTCTTTCATGAATTGCTACAAATGTACCACAGTAATGTAAGGTGTTAATAATAGGGTGGAATATGGAAACAATATTTTATGCATGGTTTTCTGTAAACTTCTCTAATAAAAAAAATAAAAAAGAAGAGCAAAATAATGCTTAAGAACTAATTATTATAACTATAACTAAAAGAAAAAAAAAATTCCAGCAGTAAAGACCAGAATCTACAGTTTAGAAGAGCCTACCAGATACCTGCATAATGGTGGAATGATCAACACATACTAGTAAAACTATTATGCTGTAAAGATAAATTGCTAAAAATTGTCTGGGCCTCAAGGCAATTTAAAAACAAAGAAAATTAGGTTGGCATCAGACTTCTCCACAAAAAAGAAAGAAACTCAAGGTGTGATCCAAGTATTATGTGCAGCCAAGTTATCCTTCAACAGTTTTGAGTACATGATCCTGAACCAATGAGGAATATACAAGGAGTCAAGCTTCAACCAAATCAGAGGACTGGGAGTATTTTGGCAAAAGGACTGACGGTGAGCCTTGAGTATATTTCATTGTAGGCCTACGATTGCACTAAAATAAGTGTGAGGACAAGGGTCAAAGGATAATGTGTAAAAAAATTTTTTTTCCTGACAAAATATAATACGACCACACACACAAAAAAAATAATGGGAGTGGAGAAAATAAAATAGGTGAAGTAAGGATAAAATAGAAAAAAATTGCTTCATTGGAAATAGATGGGAGTCAAATAGGAAAAAAAAAAAAAGATATTTAATTTAAAATTGACAAACCAAATAACAAAATTTTCCTAAGATGAGAACCATTTCTCCAAGAATTACTGACCTCACAGAGAATCAAGATCGCTCTCTTTTTCTACAGTGAAGTTACTGTTGCCAGGAGCCCATGAGCTTATCAGGCTGCTTCTTTGTTCCTGTAATAAGATGGGGTAGAAAAATGGAAGTAAGGAGAAATTCTTGTGCTAAGTGTGAGTGTGTGTGTATGTTTGTGTGTGTGTGTCTAGAGTTGTGAGGGTGGTGACTTGGCTTCTGATTCAGAATCCTAAGCCTTACTGGCTTCTGAACGCGCAAATGATTAAATACTTTCTCAGCTCAGAAATGCTGTATCAACATACTGACTGAGCTCATCTACTGCTGTATTGAGTTTAGCATTCCCAGACAGAAATCAACATCACAGAGACAAATTTCTATAAACCTCTCTGGGCTCCGAAATCCTGATTTTAATTGTTAAAGCCCATGAATAACAGGTATAATAATACTACTTTAATATAGCCAACGTTAATTGTTATCATTCTCTATCAGGCACTACGCTTGTAAAGCACTGAAAACAGTACCTAAACGTCGTTAAAGTTTATTATTATTTTTATATGTATTGCCTCATCTAATGCTCACAAAAAGACCCTGTGAAGTAGGCGTTATTACTCTTTTCATTTCACAGCTGAAAAAACTGAAACTTAGATTAAGTATATTATACTGCCCAGTGTCACATGGCTAATAAGCTGCAGAAAGAACTTGAACATGGATTTGTTTAACATCACAACCCATTCACTTAACCGCGATGTTGTTTCTGGATGGGATCTGTAACTCAGAATTGTGTAAAGATGAGGAGTCTGTGCACAATGCCTGCAACGCACTGCATTTTAACAGCTATAATCTTAGATAAAAGTCTAACATCAACACCAAAGTTTAGATGCTGGAACAAGAACCTGTTGTTAATTTATCTTAGATGAGAGGACTCAATATGTACCTTTTAAGTCTTAACACCAGTAAGAAGAGACCTAGTGGCTCTAATACCTAGTCTCATTATATATTTTTAAAATGTTCAAAATAAATATATATTTACATATAAACAATAAGAAAAAGACATCCAACCTCAATCTAATAGAAAAAATGGGAAAAGCATCACCAAGAAAGTCGCTTAAAAAATGTGGACCAGTGTAGCTTGGGGTATGTTTTAAAGCCACTGGAGGTTCTGAAGGCAGGGAGAGGGAAAAACAGGTGTAATACAGGGGCATTTGTAGGACTTGGGAATCATCCTGAATGACATTGCAATGACAGATACAGGCCATTATAAATCTTGCCATAACCTACAGAATTGGGTGGGAGAGAGTGTAAACCGCAATGTAAACTTTAATCCATGCTTAGTGGCGATGCTCCAAAATGTGTTCATCAAGTGCAATGAATGAACCTCACTAATGAAGGATGTTGTTAATGTGGGGAAATGTGGGAGGTGTGGGGAGCAGGGCAAATGGGAATCCCCTATATTTTTTGTGTGACATTTGTATAATCTAAGTATGTATTTTTTAAATGGGGAAGGGAGTGTAACCCACAGACCAAAGCAGATTTAGTGTTATTGTAGCTGTTAATTGAGTAACTTTTAACATTGATACAAATAATAAATATTTTTAAATTTAAAAAAAGTGGACCATAGATATATGAAAAAGTTTACTAGTAATAAAAATAATACAAACCAAAATGTTAATAAAATCCCAATTTATTCGATCAAATTGGTATCATTTTAAAACATTAAAAATGCATAATGTTGGACAAGGTACGAGGAAAGGGTTTCACACTCTTGTTGATACAATCTGGAGAGCAACCTGAAAGCCTGCATACTCCTTGATGCAGCATTTTTTCTTCATCTAAGAATTTGTAATAAGAATACTACTTAAAAAAAGAAAAATATTTTTATTATAGTAAGAGAATGGTAGAACAGCCACCAGAAAATTCATACTAATGTGTAATAAGGGAATTGGTTAAGTAAATGTTGGGAAATTCATACAATTAAATGTCATGTGGCTATTAAAACACAGTAGAGTATCTCTGTAACTCTAGAAAGTCACAAATGGATTATTAGAGAAAAAGAAGTTGCAAAGTAAGTGGATTTATTCAGCTGTACATTTTTATGTGCACTTTTATGTATATATATGAAATGTTTGAATTTTTAATAAATATGGATAGTATGGGTCCACTTTTGAAAAATACACATGGATACAGCATTGGCAGGGAGAAATCTCTATAATGGAATATCCTAAAATACCCACAAGACTATCTCTGGTGGCCATTTATATTTTCTTCTTTTTTCTGGGGTGCATTTTCTTTAATGAGTAAATACTCTGAGCATGATAAGAAAATTTTATAAATGTAAAAGAGAGAGGAGACCCAGTGATCTGTTGTGGCAGAAATACAGCCCCAGACATTTCCTAAGTCAAGGGTTCCTTCTTGGGCCAACTGGACCAGAGCTGTGCTGCGGACAGGCTGAGGTCTGGGAAGAAATAGATGGCTTGGTGAGCCTGGCGAAACTTGGGAGCAAGCCGGCTGGAGACTCGATGTTTGCTTTTGGAGTGTGAAACAGCATGTGTGCCTCCACCCGTCTCTTATAACTTACTACTCTGCCGTGTGGCTTTGTTTAACCTCAGGGTTCACTCCACTGCTGTTCTTGGGCCATGGACCAATGTTGAGTGTTGCTTTGTCTTAAGACAAAGTTGATTATTTGCAATGCAATGGAACTTGAAGAGAACTGAGCTGGGTGCTGCTGATCTTCCTTGTGACATCTCAGCGGGGAGAGTGATACAGAGGAAAACCTAGCCTTCACCACGGAAGTTCCCCTTTACTCAGCTTGCCTTTGCTCAGCTTTTTAGCTTTTCTTTCTGTATAACTTCAGCAGGAGTTCTGTTTTCTCATTATTACCTGCTTCCAGAGATTTCACGAGAGGCTTCAAGTAGGCCACTTGTCTGGTTATTCTGGCACCTTCCAGTCGGACTGGCTCCAAGTGTTGTGAGGTAGTTTGGACCCGTCCAGGGTCTTTATCAGGAAGGTTTTCACAAGAGTGAAGCCATCTGTAAGAAATTCCTACAGAGTGGCGGCTTTCAGAGCCAACGTGTCTGAGTCTAAAAACAGCAACTCGGTTAGGCAGGAGTCCACCCAAGGACCTCTTCCAGGGACAAGCTCACATTACCAGCTAACTTCTTGAGGCAGGGCTCAAGTAGCTAACGTAAGTCTCATATTCCTTGTTACAAGCTGGTGACAAGAGAGAGAGCATCCAGAGTTGGAACATTTCGATCCAATTCAGCTGTTCCAGCATTAACCTGGATGTAGGGTTTTGTCTGGTTTTCAATATGGAAAGTGCTTTTCCAAGGCCTATTAGCCTGCAAAGGAGAATTCTGTAATGAGCACATTGAATAGATGAAGAGTCTGAGACAGGAAGCAATCAAAAGCTTATCCAGAAATGCATATCAAGCTGTCAAGGGTAGACTAAAACCATAAATGATAGATGTTAGGTTAAAATATGAGAAAGATGGCGAAATTCCCAGCTTTGGAAGATTAACTTTTAATGGAGGGTAGCAAGAATTCATAAACTTAGGTTGATACTTGCTATCTACAGGAAATAGCTAACTTATGTGTTGGATTTAAGAGATGTTGAGATGCCTGCCTACATGTTATATGGACCATTTTTATAATGAGATATAAACTTGGAAGTTGATCCACTTTTGTAAAGTGTATTGGAGTGCAAATTGAGAGGACCGCATAATGGCATTTAGAAAGGAAGTGACGGGAATTTAAGAGTGCCTATTTGTGTACCTAATTTGACCAAGGTAACTGATGCCCTATTTGAGACACCATTGTATTAGTGCATTTGAGAGATCCAACCAGCCTTTCCTTTGTTTCACACATTCTATTTTACCTGTATCTTCTACCCATTGATCAAGTTATGTTAACTCCATTTTTACCTTTTCATAGACCAGGAAACATACTTTTTATATTTTTCGGAGTCCAGTAGTCTGCATAGCCCATGACACTCAATAGATCCCAAATAAATTCACTAATTATATATTTATTTAATGATTGCATTTCCCATCCTAAAGACGATGGTAGGTCCTGGGAACAATCATAATGTCCTTACAGAGAAATTTGTAGTTACTTTTTAAGTTTGTTAACAAAGGACCATACTGGCACTGGACAGTGATTTAGGGAAAGAAGTGGAAACTCAGAGAAGGAGAAAATTCCTATTATAGTTGCTAAAAATAAGTCTGGGCTTTATTAAAATAACATCTTTGTGTCCCCTTCCTTTCAGCCCCTTCTGCATCACCACAGCTAGCAGGTATATAACTTTCCATTCTACCTAAACACTTACCCCAAGGTAGCCATAGGTGACTTTTTTCCCCTCAGGATATTGCTTAGGGGTGGAGAAAGTTCATACCACACAAAAAAGATCAACAATGGACAAAGAAAAAGAATGCAAAACAAGCAAACAACATAATCCACCAAAAACTTTAATGAAGTCGTAGGTTATTTAGAAGTCATATCCATTAATTTTGAAAATTTGAGTACAGTTAAAAGTCAATGGCATTATTTTGAATCTAGTTGTGAGCTGCTACAAGACCAATTGTTGATATTTTTTTGTTATGATTCAAGGATTTATTAAATCATACATGCAAAACCTACTGTTAATTGCATTAGCAAAAGATCATTGTAAACACACTCCACAATTCTGCAACTGTCAATTTAACATTTTTGTTCTGGTGGGCCAAGGGTCCAACGTTGTATTCCTGCCAGTGTGTAAGATGGACAGAACATTGTGAGCATTAGTGTTGAGCTTACAGAACTTCCCAGACCCCAAGGAAAATTCTTAGGAAAAGCGACAGAAAGTACACTCGTGAAGGTGAGAAAAAGGGTAGAGTCAGTACAGTGTTGGTCAGTTGGCAAGACAGTGATGTTAAGAAGGGTCAGAGCTTAAGAATACCTAAAATATTTTAAAAACTGTAAAGCTGCAACACATGATTTTCACACCTAGTTACAAAGGAAAGCACATATCAGCTTTGAATAAAGTAATGTGAAAAACAGGAATGCACTTCTACTAATCTACAAAACAACAAAATTCTACTGGATTATCAGAAAGATTTTATAATACAGGGAGACATATTGCTCGTTAAAAAAGGGTTGTATCAGAAAAGCACTTACTAAATTCAAGTTAGCCACTGTGGGAATTAAATGCTCAGTTTTTGGAGGTATTGTGGGTACAAGAGAAAGGAAAAGCTTAAGAAAAACACCGATAATACCGACCTTTCTTCATAATCTACAGCGTTTGACAGAAATTAACCTTTTAAAAATTGTACTCGTGACACTTGTATTCAGTTTAATTATTCTGTGTACAATGTAGTGTAAATTAAATTAATCCCTACTTCATATTTTGTCAAAAAACTATCTTCATCCCTTGATCACATCAATTTCTGCAAACACTCCAGTCCGATACACCCACCACTAGGAGCAGAATACTTCATTAGAGGAAACACAGGAATCAGAGTTCTGTTTGAAAAAAAAATCTCAGCAAAAGCTAATTAAATTAAATTAAAAAGAAAATTCACTACAAAACAAAAAAGATCGATCCAAAGAGTTCAGTTGTTATACTCATTCCATTATGATATGCAGTACAACGTTTTGTAATGAACATGAACTGAGAAATTATTGAATGCATTAAATGGCATAATTTCATTAAGAAGGCTGTGCTTTCAGGCTTTCCACACCTGAAAACTAGTTAGAAAGTGTCCTCATTTCCTAATATCAGAAACTACAGTTTTCTTGATGACAAAAGATCTTTAAAAGTTTAGTGCTTAAATGTTCGTAGCACAACAATGCAATTTAGTTCAAAGGGTATATTGGCAACTCAAACTTACAAGAATAGGTGCTTTTGAAAAATAAGGCTCTAAGAAGGCTTGTCATTTAAGGCTAAATTTTAATAGAATGTAAAAGTTCGAACTCTTACATTTAAACAAAATCTTGAAATTACTGATGCGTTTAAAATGGTCTTACGGAAAAGCTAATCTGTAACAAGTTAATCTTGGCATGCAGTGCAAAGGCTCCACCGTTTCTGAGCAAAGCGTACAAAGGTTCCAGGTGGGACAGGGTAAGGAATGCGGGGCCCTGACATTTACAGCAGCAGGCATTTTGTCTTCCTCTTCTTGACAGGCAGTGGGCAGAGGACTGCTCTGACAGCTTCATCCAACGCTGTCTTGAAGCCCCGCTGTGTGACTGCAGAGCACTCTAGGTACTTTACAGCACCGCTCTACTTCGCCATGGCTAACCCCTGGGGATAGGTGACGGGGGTCAGCTTCTTCAGTTTCTCAATCGTGTTTTTGTGATCAAGTTTAGTTCCCACTAAGAAGATGGGAGTGTTGGGACAATGGTGTCACACCTGGAGACTGCTTTGCAAGGACATTTTTAAATGACGCAGGACTCACGAAGGAAAAACAAATTAAGAAGACATCTGTTTGAGGATAGGGCAGGGGTGTAATCGGCCATAATCTTCTTGTCCAGCTGTATCTGTAAGCCCAGATTCACCGATTTTCCATCTACCATAGCATTGGCAGAATGGTTGTCAAAGACAGTGGGGATATATTCTCTGGGAAATGCATTGGTTGTGTAACTGATCAGTAGGCAAGTTTAACCTACAGCTCCATTGTCCACCACCACACACGTGGGCCACTCTCAGGGCCGCAGGGGCAGTGCCCAGGAGCCGAGGCCAGGAGCTGCAGCCGCCAGGCTCAGCGGGCGCAGTCCACTCCGCCTGACCCTCAGCGCACTGGCCGCCAAAGCCCAGCGGCGGGCACCACCCAAAGTTGGAGGCAAACTGCCCAATTGTTGATGGTTAATATTACGCTGTCCCTTAATTGATACAAATGTAATATATGCAATAAAACATTAATGATATAGGAGAGGGTGAGGCTCAGTGGTTGAGTGTCTGCTTCGCATGTACGAGGTCCCCGGTATCTCCTAAAAAAAAAGAGAGCGAGAGCGAGAGCGAGAGAGAGAGAGAGAGAGAGATTAATGATAGTAATTAGTAAACATTAAATATTAGCTGAGCCTATGCCTACCTGTCTTCTGGGAGAGAGTAAATGAAAGGAAAGCAAGAAATGAAAGTTCATCCAAATGAAGAAAACATTGGCTCTAGTGCCATCTTCTCCTTTATTTCTCTTTCCTCCCTTCTTTCTTACTTCTTCCTCTTTCCATCCTTTGCTTCATTTATTTAACAAATATTCATTGAATCACTACTTAAAGTAGCAGGCACTGTGCTGACATCACAATGCTGAACAAAATAAAGTCTCCTGCTTTCTGTGGAGGTTAATTGTGCTAGGGCTACTAAAGTGTGGTGTTTTCCACTGAGTAATAAAATAAATGATGCGGAACTGCCCAAGGAAGCTGAGTGGCTGAATCTATGTCTTTTCTGAAATACATATCTTTGTATAAAGCAAGGTTTCTCAACTTTGGGACTATTGATATTTTGGACCAGGTAATTTTTTTGTTCTTAGGGTGTTGTGGACTCCCCCACACAAGGACATATGCAAGTCCTAACTCCAGTTCTGTGGATGTGAACCCATTTGTAAATAGGATCTTTGAAGCGGCTATTAGTTAAGGTGAGGCCAGACTGAATCAGGGTGGGCCTTAGTCCAATATGACTGGAGTTCTCGTAAGCAGAGGCAGAAGAAGCAGGAGAGACAGATGGGCCTGTGACAGGGGTAAAGATTGAGTGATGGAATCCTGGCAAGCCACTACTAGAAGGCTACAGATTCCAGCAAAAGCATGATCCTGCCAATACCTTAATTTTGGCCCTCTAGCCTCCAAAATTGTGAGAAGATAAATATTCGTATTATTTAAGCCAACGAGTCTGTGGCGTTTGCTAGAGCAGACCTGGTAAACTAAGACAGAGGGGTTGTCATATGCATATAGGATATTGAATAGCATCCCTGGCCTTTGCCTTCTAGATGCCAATAGCAACCCTCCCCAGTTGTGACAACGAAAAATGTTTCCAGGTATTGCTAGATGTCTCTGGGGGGAGGGGAAAAAAATCTCCCCTGGTGCCCCTGTTATAAAGGGATCGAGAAAAGGAGTTTTCTTGGCGCTGCTTCTCACATCCCTATGATGAACATTGAATGGGTAATACTGTGGCCTTGTGCAGGAGGGAGGGTATAGGTGTATGTATGTGTGTGTACACAGGTGTGTTAGCTAATTATATATGAAGAGTAATGGAAATGTTGAAAATTTAAATTTAAGGTCTGTTGGTGTTTTGTTCTAAGCCCTCTTCCCCAAGGTCTTGTGTTTCAAGAAACAATATTGGCTTTTATTTGACATATTCACAGCAGTGGAATTTACTGAGGCATAAGAATGCATCAATTAAACGTCCTGTGACAGCTTGCTTTTCTTTTCTGGAAGACCTAGGCCCTATTATTCTACAATGGTCTTAATTCATTGTTTACAATAGCTATCTTTCCATCAGTTTTAGATTTGTCAAATTTATGATACATTAGGCCTGTATTTTATGTATTATTTGTAAATTCTTACCCATTTTATGAGACTGGGATTGTAATTTTACTAATTCAAATGATTTTCGAGGTTTATGGTTGTTGTATCTCATTTTTATGACATATTGTTGGTTATAGCTATGATTTATTTGTTGCTGAGTCCTTGGTCAGGAACACAACTCCCAATTATACAACCAATTATAACATCCTTCTGTGGGAAAAACTCAGCAGCTGAAATTGTTGACTAACTATAATAAAAAAGAACAGCTTACTATCAGATAACCTAAAACTTAAATTGTTGTTTTTGGTAGACCA
>JAQZBX010000076.1:44424-144256 GCA_029593785.1 Cabassous unicinctus | reverse complement strand
TGCTTGAGCCACAGCCGCTCCTTACTTGTAGCTTTTTAAATTATCAAGATGGCCAATTTGTAAGAATCATTCCGAACAATTTCTAAATTTGAAATAATTGATTTGTTACTACATCATACTGTAATCTGGGTTCCAAAAGATGTCTGGGCAATTAAGCATATTCAAACCAGAATATGACTTATTCATCATATGTAAATGTTGAGATCACTATTTAGTTTCCAAAAGAGAATGCTGCTTTGCTTTCAGTTAATCTGTAATCTACTGATATGTCTTAATGATGGTTAGGCACTTCATACCCTTGTCTGAGAGAATGCTCCTGATCTGACTGTCCAGCTCCTGCCAGTCCCTATTATACTTCTTGACTAATAAATTGCTAGACTGTAGGACACCACTAACTCCACCTTTGAAGGATAATCCATTGGGAATGGGGCTGAGGAAATGGAGAAACACTACCATCTGCAACACAGACATTGATTTTACAACACATCCTGGTTTCAGAAACTTAGAATGGAAAACAGTGTATGCATTGGAACTAAGAAAATCATTCCATTCCCCAAATCTCTATTAACCTACCCCAAATAAATAAACAATGTAAATAAAACCAATGCCCTTGCCATGGAAATGCAACTACGAGATCATTTCCCTTGTCCCATATTCTAACCAGGTTTCAGGTTTCAAAAAGAATTGTGTAAGAATTCAGCTGTAAGAACTCAACTGTGAAAATATCTTAGTCAGCTATTACTAAAATAATGCTGCATAACAAATGATCTCAAAGCTCATTGACTTGTTCTCTCACAATTCTGCAAGCAGACTGCAGTTCAGTTGATCTAGAATGGGCTTGCCGAGGTAGTTTTGTTTCAGGCTGTGGGTTAGATTCAGATCTGATCTGCTGTATGTGTGTTCATTCTGGGGCCCAGGTTGAAAGGGCAACTCAATCTGCAGCATGCTCTTCTCATGGTAGACTACCAAAGCACAGGAGCAAAGCCAAATTGCAAAAGTTCATTTAAAGCCTCTTCATGTCAAGTCCACTAACATTCTATGGGCTAAAAAAGATATGGACAAGCACTACATCAATGAGTCAGGAAAACAAACTTCACCCATATGGGAAGGGGGAAAGAAATAAAACTTGCCAAACAATAATCCAAACTATCAAAAAAAATATGGCATTTGAAAATGAAACTAAAAGAGCTGCTAAACAGAGATTGTTTTCTAGTGATTTTTTTAGCTTGCTCTTGAGCTAACCTAGGCAACCATTGCTTCTTCTACATATCCATTTTTGTGCAGGGATTCTTCCCTACCACTCTTTTGCTCCAAAGTGGATGAGTAGGGTTCCATCCATGACCCAAACAGCAGGTTACATTCTCTTTGTCAGAATGAATAGTATATGCCAGGACATGGCTGGTAATGTTGGGACAAAGACTCTTACTTTTTTGCATTTTTTTTCAGCCATATGCAAAGTCATATCTAATCTTGCACTCTTAAGATGTGTGAGTCAATTAATGTATATGCTTAATAAGTTGTATTTCAGACCTTAACCACAGATAGGCCCTTAACTGACACAGAAATCGTTACCAGGAGTGGGATGTAGTAAGTAATGAACCTAAAATATGAAAATGCTAAGCTGAGAAAGATGAGTTGATGGAAGGCACTGAAAACTTATTCACAGCTTACAAGTTGATGATCCATGATATTCAGTAGTGTAGCCTCTACTTAAAGTGTGCTTTCTCAAATGTTAGACCATATGCTTACAAATTCTGCTGCATTAGGGAATTTGGTAGGAGAAATTCAGTATACTGAAACATGTGAACAACTTTTTGAGGCCTTTTAAAAGAGAAATAAAGACCCCATCAGGAGTAAAGCATGTATTGAAGGCAGCACATGTGAAATGAGAGAGGAAGGAAAGTACAATTTTGCTAAGAGATGCCCTTTTACATGAAGCTTATAGACCAAGAAAACTGGGAATTGGATAACCTGGATATTTGCAGGGTTAGAAAAAATTGAATATTCCACCCTAATTAATGCAAACCCAAATCAGAAAGATGTAAACCACATAAAAAGACATCATTAGCACAGGGAGCAAACTTATCCTCAGACCGCTGTCTAGCACCTCCTTTTATGCATTCCTCATGTGACAAAGAGAATAATTGCCCATATTGTTAAGACACAGTGCCAGATGAGTTTTCTTACCTCTGTCATTATTTCACATTACTTTAGGGGCAGTGCAGAGATGAAGGTCATGTAAAGGGTGCATTACAGTCATGGAGAGAGCACCAAGATCTATTACTGAGAAATACATTCTCAGGCTGGATTCCAGTTGTAAGGACTATGACCCAACAAGATATCTGGCTTTGGATACCATCCGAGAGTGCAATGTTTGGAACTAGATAAAACCAAAACTGTTTCTAAAGGAGGAACTGGGACAATTGTCTGAGTGCTCAATCTCTAAGAAAGCCCTCAGGTCTGAGAAATGTTGTCAACAAGAAAGGGGCAAATAAAGGGAGCATTTCCCACAATGCCATTCTAAGATATGGCTACAGAGAACAGTAGGACAGAGAGATTCTACCAAAGAGTAGAAAAGTTGGCCACGAAGGCAGAGTATAGGAACCACCCTCTCAGAAAGAAGAGCAGGAACAGCTATCCCAGCTGAGTAAGGGAGTCATTTCACTGCTGGGACAAGAACTCCTTGTTTTTCCTGCCCAGCTATGTATTCATTCATTCATTCAGCAAATACTGTGTATCTACTATATCCCAGATAGTGTTATAGGAATACATCAGGAAATGAAACAAGTTGATGTGTGCAATGAAGCAGTGACTACTAACATTTTTCATCCTACCCTAGTTTTTCTGTTCTCTCTCCATCATTGGATATTGTGTGTATTGGTGCCTGGCTGTGAGGACTATACATTACCCAGTAATCCTAAACCTCAAGTGGGGTGCAGTCATCAAATGAGATTTTTTTTTTTATTTCTGAGGATTGAGTAGCTATGTTATAACTTGTTATAATTGGGTGTGGGCATTTGAAAAAGGAAATACATGCATGTATATGTGTATGTATACATATGTATGTATATGTATCTATATGTATGTATCTATATATGAGTGATTGAATATGAATGTTGAGCAACTAAAGGGGTGCATTGCAGTGGATGGTTGCTCTTTGTTTCCCTTTTTCTCCTCTTTTACCAACAGACCTAATATTTTGTTTGGGGATCCACTCCTCTCTCTAAGTCCATTATCTGGCTATGCCTCCACTTCCAGCCCTAGGAATGGTGTGATGTGACCCAGACCTCAGCTAATCAGTGCATTGCATTCTGATCACAGTGAATGATTAAGGGATAGATAAGCATATGACCAGAGCTAGTCCAGTTAAAGTGAACCAGAAAACTTTGGGAATGTTAAGAAAGACTCTCAGAAGTTACCATTGGATTTGAACCTAGAATAATGTAGCTCCATGAGCTTTTGACAGCCATCTTGTGACTATGAGGGGAAAGTATTTTTCAGAGTGGAGTTAATAGAGATGAAGAGAGAGAAATTGAATTCTGTTAACATCATTTGGGTCATGACATGCTATCATAACTAAAGCCAGACATACCTTTGAGTAGTACTATTATTGAACCACCAACAGCCATTTTATTACATTCCACTGTTTGTTGTTTAATTTTTCAATCACTTAAGAAACAATTTTATCAGAAAAACAATTTCATCCCAATTGTGTGTGTGTATGTATACAGAAGAGATGAAGACATCTAATACTTTTTGAGTGTGATTGTAGAGGTTTTAACATCTATTGTTCATTTGTTTTTTACATTCAAAGATATAATACTTTAAAAAAAATCAGTGTATGAAGCTATTGACAAAGCTATAAGGAATCCATAATTTAAAGCACATTATGACCATCACCAATGGTGTAGAGAAGCAGAGGCTATTGATTCAAGTAAATAAGGAGTCACCAGACACTTAGATATGAAAGAACCCCAAAGACTGAAATTGCTAGGTAATTTTCTCTGCTGAGAATATAGCTTGGGAATATCTGACACAACAATAAACTATTATTCAAAGCATCCAGTGAAGAACATCAAGAGTTCCTCAGTCATGCAACGTAGATTTCTCCTTCTGTAAGTTGTGGCTTAGTGCCACGTGGGACAAAAATGCAAGGCTGACAACTATATAGTAAATTTTCTTTTTAGTCTTCAATTTTTCTAATCATTATATCCAATGTACCTTATGATTTCATTAAACTACTAATCTCATTTGATATGAAGGACAAAATGTGGATTTTATTACCCATGTAACCCACAATTTATACCTTGCATTAGTTAGGGTAGATAAGCTGCTCTCATGAAGGTATTCCCTCCACATTTAAAGGCTCAAAGAATACAAATTTTATTTTATTTTTTAATAGTTTAAGGTGAAAGTTCAAGGTTAGTGGGATACAAGGAGTCACAAAGATTCCTTTCATCTTGTGACCACAACATTCCCTAGGCCTTACCATCATTTGCATTGTGGTGGCTGAATTGTAGCCATGCCTAGGTTCTAGCCTGCAGGAAGATGGAAAAGAGAATGGGAGAAGCTTGTCCATAGCCTTGAAGGTTTAGGCCCAGGAGTGGCATGTACCATATCCACTCATTTTCCAATGAAGAGATCCTAGTCACATGGTCATTGCAAGGGGACTTGGGAAATGTTGTCTTGCCACGACCCTAATGAGGGGAGAAGAAAATACAGCAGAAAACTAACAGTCTTCATCACATACCCCAATTTTCTGGATTGTGTCTTTAGTAAGAGGGGGAAATTTTTAGAAATTGTATCAACCCATTAAAGCATCAAGGCTATCCTTAAAAGAGGTGACCCAAATTAGCATGAGGATAATTTACTTGATTTAGAGACAATTCCCTCTGTCACACTTAAGAGCCTTTCTCTAGGATGAAATAGAATAGAACCCACTGAATGAGAACAGGATTCTGGACAAAGATGACTGGAATAAAAGAATTGAGTAGGAAAGGAGAGGAGAGAAAAGGCACTCCCTGATGCACATCTTAACTTCAAAAATCTCTGTTGATACTTCAAATTCTACTCATAGTGTTTCATTCGTTGGTATTAAAACACCCAACACTCAGAGTCCTTTGGTGTCTAAATTCCACAAAGAAGGGTAATGCCTTTATGGTGTTTTGGAGCTATATGCACCAGAAAAACATGTTCTTAAACATAATCCATTCTTGGGGGGAGAAGAACCCATTTTAAGTAGTACCTTTTGATGAGGTTACTTCAGTTAAAGTGTAGCCCAACTCAATCAGAATGGGTCTTAATGCTATCACTGGAGTCCTTTATAAGAAGACTGAAATTCAGACAGATAGAGAGAAAGCCACAGGAAGCAAGAAGCTGAAGGTCAATGAAACCTGGAAAAGAAGGAAGAGGTCAGGAGAGACTGCCATGTTCGTTTCCAGGACCAAGGATCACTGGCAGCCAGCCTCAGAACATCAGTCTTCAGGAAGAAAACATCACCTAGATGACACCTTGATTTGGACCTTTTTCCTAGCCTCAAAACTGTGAGCTAATAAATTCCCACTGTTTAAGCCAACCCAATGTATGGTGTTTGCTTGAGCAGCCAAGGAAATGAAAACAGTCTTCAATCTCTTATATCATTGTTTGATGCCAATATGCTTATTTGTCATTGTCCAAAAGATTTAGTGCCTAGAAGATACTGAACTGATGGACAAATCCCTCAAGAATGGTGATGGGGAAAAAATTTACCCAAAATTGTGAGATATTTCACAAGAACATAGACCCATTCATTTAAATAATGGGGTTTTCATGAGTTTTGTATTTCCCCTCTTATTCTAAGTGCTCTTCCTGGATGACCTCATGGGATTACATGCCTTTAACCATCTTTTATGTACAGATGACTCACACATTTACTTCTGTAGTCCAGACCTCTCTTCAAGCTCCATGTCTATATGCCAGATGCCTACCAGGCATCTCCACTTGGATATCCCACAGGCACTTCAGACTCATCTGCCTAATACTATGCTCATTTTTCCTTCAAAATAAACTTCCTCCTGCATTCCCCATATCATTTATTGGTGCCATAAATGAGTTATCTTTGAATCCTCCATCTCCACCATTTCCATAGAATCACTCAGAGATCCCTATTACTTTTATCTCCTGAATAACTTCATTCCCGGGATTTTAGCTCAGTTATCATGATCTCTTAAACATACCTAGTGTAAAATTAACTGATAGGTCTCCTGGTTTGCCCCTTCTTCACTGTTTGCCCTACTTCAAATACATATTCCAGATTGCTGCTAGAAGAATCTATCTGACCATCTCAATCCCTCTTTAAAACCTTTTAGTGAATCACTATTACCTACCTAACTAACAAAGTCTTATACCTTGGAAATGCATTTCACAAACTGGCTTCTTTCTGATTCTCTGATTCTTCATCATTCATCAGTTTCACTGCACCTTTTTTTTTTCTTCTAGCATCACTTCTATTCCATTAACACACCTTGCTGATCCAATGTTTTTGCTCATGCTTCTTTCTTCCCTCAGTTTTTCTTGTGGTATCCCCTACATGTACTTTACAACTCAGCTTAGGAGGCACCTTCTCTGGGCCTCTTTATTGACTACTTTCTCCTACCTCCTCTCTTTGGTTAAGGGCTATGCTATGTGCCCCCACAGTTCCCTGTACATTCCATAATTAATATAATTATGACCTTCTATTGAAATTATTTATATGTCTAGCTCACTTGCTAGATTCTCATCTTCTCAGGGGGAAGGAACCCTGTCTAAGTCACTGTTGTTTTCCAAGTGTCTAGACATGGCATATATCATATCCATGAAAAATATGTCTTTCTTTGATTGGACCTCATCTCTGAGGAAAGTAGGTCATGTGCAGGACAAATGGTTACTCTGAATGCGATTAATAAGAATATCAGGAAAGAATCTAGAAAGTTCAACATTTGTTGCCACCTCTCCTCTTCCTGCTGGTATTGCCAAAAGAAAGGGCCAAGAGAGAGGGTAGGACTTCTCCTCCAGGAATGACCAGAAGGATACCTCTCAACCAGCCCACCTGGGAGTGAGGCCATCCAGCTACTTAGTGTCTGCATGTGGTTACATCAGATACGTAAGCATGAATTGGACTTCATGGTTTTTTTTGTTGTTGTTGCTGTTGTTTGTTTGTTGGTTGGTTTTTTGTGTTTTCCTCTCTTCCACCATTCTTGGCCTGACCTTGCAAGAAAATAAAATTTGGGTTGGCAAGTCTCCCATTTGTCCACAGGATGTCTGTGATCCATGGATGGAAAAGAAAGGATGGCATCTTTTTTAGATTTCATCAGGGAGAGAAGGAGAAATAGTGTGAGAGAATGTGGCCAAGAGATAAAAGAAAAGTAAATGGGTTTAAGTTTTAATACTTAACCCCCTTGTTTTCTAAAAGTCCCCAAAAAGGCAAATGAAAACATGAAAATGAAATACAGATCAAACTACAATGAGATATCACCTCACACCATACAGAATGCCCATTATTAAAGAACAGAAAACTTCAAGTGCTAGAGAGGATGTGGAGAAATAGGAACACTCTTTCACTGTTGGTGGGATTGTAAAATCATGTAAAATGGGACTGAAAGCAAGGACATGAACAGATATTCGCACACCAATGCTCATAGCAGCCTTATTTACAATTGCTAAAAGACGGAAACAACCTAAGTGTCCTTCAACTGATGAATGGATAAACAAGATGTGGTATATTCATACAACAGAATATTATTCAGCTGTAAGAAGAAATCAATTGAGGAAGCATATGACAAAATGGAGGAAACTTGAGGATATTATGTTGAGTGAAATAAGCCAGACACAAAAGGCCGAATATTGTATGAATAGACTTATGGAGTTGGACTGTGATGATGTGAGATGAAATGTGGGATAAGAAGAGGGAGAAGATACTGGATGTGTGTAGAATGTTTAATAAGATCAAATATAAATATGTGGTAATGGTTGGACTTGATGGCAACACATTATAATGAATGTAATAAACACTGTTGATTTATGGATATGATTGTGGCTGAAACAAGTAGTCTAGGGAGATTAATGTTAGTTGGAGGACAGCTGGAGAATAATATTGGGAATGTATAACAATGATTTTGGAAATAGATGAGGATTGTGGTTAATAATATAAATACAGGAATGTTCTTCTCTACAGGGTGTTAAGAATGTGGTAAAACATTAAAAAAACTTTAAAAAAAGAATGTGATGATACATGGAAAAATATAACTAATGTAATTTATGGATTATAGTAAGCAACAACATTGTAATGTTTTTGTAGCAAAAGCAAAGTTGGTACTACATTAATTCTAAAGGAAAAGAAAAGAATATGGGGTTTGGTTTTGTGAGATATGAATATGATCAAGTATTTTTTTCTCTTCTTCATTTTTTTTCTCATTAATAAGGAGACCTTACCTATATATGTTACTTAACTAATCTGTGTTCATCTGTGTATATTTCTGAACACTAGAGGAACAACTGAGTTAGCAGTTGGAATTAGAAGAGATTAAAAGTGCCTGAAAAAAACTTTTTAGAGTAATGTTTTCATAATTTGTTGAGCTAGCCGCCTTTTTCTGTTCTTTTATTTTTGTGAATCTGAAATAAAATTGTTTTTTAAAAAAGCCAAATGTGCTCATTTTGATGGTAATTAAATTGCAGAAATTGCAGTCCTCCTGCTGTGTGATTAGCACTCTGCTCTGAGCCTGCTCTAAGAAAAGAGCCCCAGCCTGGAGTGAACAGGTTGGTGTCACCCTCCCAGGCTAATTGTTTCTGGTTTGGGTGACCTCAGGTCTGTCCATGACAGAGTGGACATTACTGGGACCTTCCTGCATTTGCCTGTGTTCTAGAGATTGAGAATGGAAACACAAAACACAAACAGAAAATATTCCTGTTAAAGGATCTCTTTAACAACTACTGATGAGGTAGACTTTTTTTTTTGTTTTGTTTTAAAATTTTCAGAAGAGAAGATACTAGAGAGAGTGGTAAGTAAATTTGCCCCCAAGGACCTTCTAAAAACACAAAAACACAGATCCCTGAACCTTTTGTTTTCAAATCTATCTGGCTAGAAAGATCTTGGTGAAGGGGAATTGTAGCAAGATCTCTGAAATAAAATGTCCACAGAGCTAGAGAGAAGCAGGTGATAGGTAGGCCCTCCTACCAAGTGGGTCACTAGAGGTGAGCAGTGTTTCTGAGGCCATGATGGAGATCTAACCAGCCCTCAGAAGAAGGTGTCAGGCCTAAGGGAAGGGTGGAAGCACTGAGAGAGCAGGCTAAATATGAACTGGAGGCCTTTTCAACTTGAAGACCTACTATGGCCAGGTAAGGAATGTAAACTGTCTCCACTAACAAAGAGGCCCAGTCAATAGCAGCAGGAGCAGAAGACTTTGTCTGTCTGCAAAGCTACACGCTTCCATGGGCGATGTTATATCCTCCTGCTGCCAGGGGTCTCGTGTTAGAAAGCAAGCTTGCCATAACTGACACTTGGAGTTATTATTTTGTAATAATCATATGAGGTAAGACTCTGGAGAGAAGAAAAGAACAAAATCACAACAGAGGAATGCCAACTCAAGGCATTTGTTTAGAACATTAAAGTTAGATGTTACCATCTTTGTACTCCAACCTGGAGAACTATATATGCATACTATTAATATAAATCATATTGGAGTCAGTCAATTTGTAGATTCAAAGGGAACCCAAGGTGTTCCTATATTAGTACAGATATATTAAAAAGAATGAAAAAAAAAAGCTTGCTATTCCTGTCATCACCTGGATTGTTTCCTCAAGGTCACCCACACTTATGAGGAGAGATATGTCCTTTATTACTTTTCACTTATCACTCCTTATTCTGAGGAGTGAGGAGGCACTTTGTTGCATAAGGTTAGCATTTCTCAGAAGTGGACCATATGTCTTCCAGGGAACCCTTCTGGGCTAAGTGAAATGATTGCTACCTACCACAGCATTTCTATAGAATTAACTGGAAAGAGGAGACATTGTCTCTCCCATGTGGGGTGGGGTTGGAAGATGTGGGGGGTGGGGTAAGAGACACCAGCAGCCAAGCCCTAATTTCAGGAAACTCTTCAGCCTTTTGACTGTCCCTGATAAGACCTGAGAATCTCTGAAGAAAACCTCTTCTTTCTCCATCAAGTGGCTCTTGAAACCCACCTCAGAGTCTATGCCTCAGGAGTCAGAGCTTGACTCATGGGGCCAGGTTCTTGGTCTTTGTCTCAGGGAGTCAGAGATAGCCTCAGGCAAAACTAAAATCACATGTATGTTTGAAAGGAAGCAAAGCAAAAACAAAACAAAGAAACCAACCATGAGCTTTTCTTACGGAGTCTTCAAGTCTACTGTAATTGGCCCTTCTCTTGCAAGAATCCACCAATATATTTCATTTCATTCAAAAGTGAGCAGGAGTCAAGAAGGCTAGTGAGCTTTAGGTTAATAGAGAGGTGCCCTTGACCTCAAGGTGGAAGTTGCACCTTTCTGATAATGGCGGCGGAAACTTCTTAAATTCTTGCAGCAATATAGCTAACAAATAACTGACTTACCCTAAGACATGTTCCACTAAAAACCCTTCCCCTCTATGCCCCAGTGGTATTTACTGCTCTCGGGCCATTTTACACAGGCATGGGCAACACAAAGTCATTACTAATGGGAGATTTGCCTCCTGAGCTTCCTGGAAATTGCCCAGCTCTTGGCTACTGGACAGATCTGGGGCAGGCTCTTCAGTGCAAAGCCATTCCATATATGTTTCTGGGGAGGTTAGAAAACTGAGTTGGGATGAGAGGTAGATGCCAGGGCCAGCACACTCAAGATTTGTTTGGAGTCTCCATATGATAGTTTAGGGACACACTGACTTCTTACCCTATAAGTGTGATGGAGGAGAAAGAAGTAAGCAATGTTTCATCCAGGATGTGCATCCTGAGGGGCTTTCATTTAGGACTCATGCTCTCTAGTACCCTACCTGGTTTTACAAACGTAGTTATTTGGGGAAAAGTGACATCACAGGATAGTCAGTTTTCTGTGTTGAAGATATTACACATAGGATATATTTGGCCTAGAAAATGCCCTTTGAGAATCAGAAGAGCAAAGTGGTTTGGTCAATGATAATCTATAACCATGTTTTGGACCATTCATTCATTTATTCATTCATTTTTTTTCATTCATTCATAGCACTCATAAAGCCCTTAGCCAGAGAGTTATCATGACATAAATGATAATCATTAGTGCAAATGAAACATGTGCTTTTACCGTAGTCGAAAGACATAGGAAATGGTTGCAACAATTTCTTGCTTGAGAAGAAACACAAGTCTCCTCACTCTTCCCTTAGCCAAGATAAAAGCATTGGTTAAGAATTCTTATTAACCAATAAGAGGTTTGGAGACCACCAAACCTCTTCTCTAAATCTTCTCTTTTCTCAAGCCCACCCTGTTTTCCCACTTCTGTGGCAAGAAAACTGGCATTTGGTGCCACAGACCCCACTCTGAGTTACCTTCTCTTCTTCCCCGACCAAGTCCTTGTCACTCTACCAGTCATCACTTCTTCAATGTCATTCAAATTATTCTTGAGGCCACTGATCTTGAGATTCCTAAAGTGTAAACAGGCCTTTTCCCTGCTGGTGATAAATTTCCTCATTTGACCTTCAGCCAAGGTGACCTAGCGCTTTCAATTTTTTTTTTTTTTTAAACCTTACAGAAAGAGTCCCCAAGACTAGATTGGAGGATTATTCCATCAGCCATTAGCCTGTGTCCAAGATACTCATCTCTCTGATTCATCCAGGTGCCCATTCTAGGGCATGCTTCAAGAGGGAAGGGGCACCACTGGAGCCCAGATCCACAACATGGCATAAAACATGGGCCACATGCCCAAGAAACTCATAATCTAAGGTTTAGGTGGTGTGGATAGAAGAAGGAAACATAATGCCTGTTAGTTATGAATTCTTATATAAGTACTTTAGGAAACTCAAGGTGAACTTTCTTCACTCACAACTTCTAAGATGTCCTCACATTGTTACCTGTAACTAATGCATCCTTGTTTTGGGTGCTATATAGTTTTCTATTGCAAATATCAGTGTATTCATCCATTCTCCAGTCACATGGGCATTAAACTGCTATGAAGATTTTTGTACATGACCCCCAGTACACCACATGTAAGTTTTTCTAACTCTAGAGTATACGTTCGAACTTTTTGTGGCAACTGTTTCCAGAAGACTACAGGAAGAGAGTAGTAGCAGGACACAGTTTGCAGTGTCTCTTTAATGATATTTCTGGGTTATTAGAGCCAGGCCCCTGCCTTTCCCTTGGAATAAATTTACCTTTTCTAGAGTGAATCCTGACTGTCTACTCTTATTGGAGCTTCCTTTACTTTCTGGCAGTAACCAAATAACCACATTCATCCTGTGGATAATTTCCCAAATAATGTTATCTTATGGGACTAACTATCATGGTATTCCTCAATATAAATACTTGTTTCTGCATGACTCCTTCAATTCAAATTGCTTGAGGGAGGAGTGAGTCTTGTTCAACTTGTTCTTTAATGTACTTAATAGAATGCAGTGACAATGAATTCAACTCCCTCAGTTATCCACATATACATTATCTTCTTAGAGATAACTATCATGACAAATCATAGCTTGCTTCTACTTTTTTGTGATATTAGCACCATTTATTCTAAGTGTTACCTTTCTCCATTAGGCAGAACAGTGAGAAGAAGGAAAGCAGTAATTTTACTTTGCTCTATAGAAAGCAACTTGCTCTCCTCAGGAAAAAACAGCTTCTTTAGGCTGGTGCTTTGCATGAGTCTGAGAAAACCCCCAGTTGAGAGCAGCAGAAACAGAGACCGAGTTAAGGAAACCGGACAGCTTCCCATTATCTCTGAAATGGCATCTTTAAGGTACGACTTTGGTGTTTTACTTGATGCACAGAACATTAACAGAATTGTGACCAAAAAACAAACTCAAGCCTAATAAAATGAGATTTGGATAAATTGACATTTAAAGTTTTCTACTCCACCTCTACTCATTTTGCTAACTGAAAATAAATTACTGATGCTGAGTAAATACTAATATAATTTGATACTTTCTAAATAGGATCAATGTATGTTTCAGTAGCAATGGGAATCTTGAACTTTGTAATTCTTAGCTTGTAATGGAAAATATAGACAAGAGCTCTTGAGAATTGAATAACACTATCTTTGTCTTTAGACTCTTTGGTGTTATTCAACCAAATATCTACAAAAGCCCTTCTCTCCAGGAGAAACTGACTCTTCATGGTAATAGAATAAGGGATTTCCTAAAATTGCTCTTGGAAACCAAAAGTTTGTTAAAGAGTAAAATTGAAGACTTAGGATAAAGTTAATCAGAGAGTATACAGATTCAGAGTTTGCTTTGTTTTGTTTTCTCAATCTTTTTGTAAAAACCAAATATGTGTTTGAGCTCAATTCTAAGTAGTGAAGGCTGGTTCATTTTAACAGAGCTCTTGTAAACCTGAATGTCCCCACAGTGCATCTGAAAGTTCAATTGTTTAGACTTTGTTAATGAGGACATCTTTTGCAAAGTCTGCATGTGGGAAATCCACATTTTGTGACAGGCAAAGAATGTCACATAGATTTTTAAAAAATTAATGGGAAATTCACCCTATGCAGTTTAAGATAAGCAGAAGATATTGCTGGTGCTTGATATTCTCTAATGTATCTAGTCTTCCCCTTGAGCACCCATCCACTTAATAATGAGAAAATAAAGAAAAATATCTATTTAAATAGTTACTTTGGGGTATCTCAATCTTCTGGTAAAAGCTTAACATCTGGGTTTCCTTTCCGTTGCCTTGCTCTTCTCCAATATGGTACACAGAGGTATGTGATGCTGAGTTCTAGGAAGAAGAGATCTCAGAACCATATTGTGTCCTTTGTATCCTCGCTGAGGTCTTTGCTGTGAAGGGCGTGATTCTTGAATTGATAACTGCTAGAATAACTAACCATCCCTGTTTGCCCAGAACTGTTCCAATTTTATCATGGAAAGCTCTGATTCTTGGGAGACCACTCTGTCTTGAGAAAATGGAATGGTTAGTCACCCTAAATTAACTTTTGAGGGCAACTGATCCTACGTAACTTTTTGGGGCAATGTACTAGACCACTGGAGTCTGATTCCTAGCCAATTGCTTCTGACCATGATGTCCTTGTATACTTCAGCCTCTTGGTCCTGAACTCAGGCCCCTTCCAGTTCACTGACCTTCTTGGCACCTCCATTGAAATGTGATTTGGACATTTCTGCATTCCCTGCATAACATTCATATTTTGTAGGAATCTAGAAGCAGTGCTTAAAGGTTGAATGTTTAGCTACCTCCCTTGACCACTGCTCTATGAATGTCTTAATTCTCAGGTAGCCATAAGGCCATCCTACAAGGTGGTGGAGGTCATCTACCCTAGCCTGTTTGTTAACTTTTTTCACTCAGCCTTGTTTTTAAGATTCACCCATACCACTGTGTTTATATATATAGTATGCCACTCTATTTTATTCTTTTGGGTATTATACTTAACTTTGCATATATATTTAACCATATTTTTTCTAATAATGCCTAATGTTATTCAGTATTCATATTCTCCTCTTGCACATGACAAGGATCTCAGTACTTTATTCATTGAGTACTGTCACCCCATCCTGTGATAATTTTTTGGATATTATTAAATTAATTAAATTCAGCAATATAACTTTGTGTGTGTGTGTGTGTGTGTGTGTGTGTGTGCGCTTAACTCTTTCTTCTGGATTCACTTTTCTTCTTGATTAATTTCATCTTTGTGTACTGTTTTAGATAAGGGTAGTCATTTAGCCTATACCTTTATTTGACCTTCTTAATAAATGAAAATTACCTGGGAATAAAATTCTAGGATGATAGTTATTTTCCCTTAGGCTTTTAAAAGATATTACATTGCCTTCTGGAATCTATTGTTGCTAATGAAATTCTACTGCTAGTTAAATTATTGTTCCTTGGCAACTAATCTCTCTTTTCTTTGTATTGCATTCTAAGATTGTTTTATTTTCCCTCATATTTCCCAAAGATGTGCCTAGTTTTTGACTTAATTTATTTTATTATGTACTCACAGTGTACTTTCACCCTAAAAACACGTCTTTCTTCATTTACGAAAAATAGACAATCAAATATTTCTTCATTAAGATTTGTGCCATTTCTCCCATAAGAACATACTAGACAGATGTTGGAAACTCTCAATCTATTTGGCATATTTCTTTACTCTTTTAGTTTTAAAAATATCTTTACTTCCCTTTGCTTGTTTTTTGATGAATTCCTCAGTACTGTCTTCCACTTCATTAAGTTTTACTTTAATTCTCTCTGATCTGGAGCATATTATGTCCATTAAGTTTCTTTTTATATCAGTGAATATGTTTTTCTATTTTTGAAAAATTTTAAATGGTCTTGTTTATTCATCTGTTTTTTGTTTCAAAACATTGTTTTAATTCATGATGTCCCAACATTTGTTTTTTTAGGACATAAAATTCTTATTTTAAAGTCTTTCTCTGATAAGTAAATGGAAAATACTGGGGGGAAAAAAGGCTGATTAATTTTATATGGAAGGAATTAATGCTCAAATTCTCAATTTGTTTGCTCAGCCTTAGCTAACTTTATGTGTTTTAGAATTTTGGTTGGCTGCCTTATTTTCAAAAATTCATAATGCCATAAAATTCTCTCTTTTAAAATGTAAAATCGGTAAATTTTAGTATTTTTACAGAGTTGTGCAACCATTATGCCTATATAATTCCAGAATGTTTTCATCACTCCAAAAAGAAACCCCATGCCCATTAGCAGTCACTTCCAATTTCTACCTGATCCCAGCCCCTGGCAACCACTAATATGCTTTCTGTCTTTATAGATTTGCCTATTCTGAACATTTCATAGAAATGTAATCATACAATATGTGGCTTTTGTGTCTGGCTTCTTTCACTCAGCATAAGGTTTTCAAGGTTCAGCCACATTGTAGCATATATCAGTACTTCATTTCTTTTTGTATCTAAATAATATTACATTGCATGGACATAGTATTATTGTTTATAGATCCATCCCTTGATGAACATGTGGTTGTCTCCACTTTTTTAGGATTAGGAATAATGCTGCTATGAACATTAGGTATAATGCTGATATGAACATTTGTGTCCAAGTTTTTGTGTGGACATATGTTTTCAATTCTCTTGGCTATATACCTAGGAGAGGAAATTCTAGGTCATATAATAACACTGTGTTTAACTTTTTGAGGAACTAACAAAATGTTTTCCAACATGTCTCCACCATTTTAAATTCCCATCAGCAGTAAGTGTGGGGTCCACTTCCTCCACATCCTCAATACTTCTTATTATCTTTTTGATGGCAAACATCCTACTGGTTGTGAAGTGTTATCTCATTGTGGTTTTGCTTTGCATTTCCCTGATCATTAATTATGTTGAGCATTATTTTATGTGTTCATTGGTCATTTGTATATCTTTGTCTATTCAAGCCCTTTGCCTATTTATTTATTGGGTTATTTGCATTTGCATTGTTAAGTTGTAAGAGTTCTTTATATATTCTGGATACTAGACCCTTGTCAGATACAAGATTTGCAAATATTTTTTTCCATTCTGTGGATTATCTTTTCACTTTCTTGATGGTATCCTTTGAAACACAAATTTTTTTTTCTTTTTTAAATTTTTATGAAGTTCAATTCATCTATCTTTTCTTTGGTTGCTTGTGCTTTTGGTCTCATATCTAAGAAACCATTACCTGATCCAAGGTCACAAAATTTATGACTATGTTATTTTTCTTTTTTTTTTTTTAATTAACTATTTTAATTTTTAAAGAAGTTTTAGATTACATAAATGTTACATAAAAATATAAGGAATTCACATATGCCCCACTCCCTCCCCTTCCCACATTTTCCCACATCAACAACATCCCTCGTAAGTGTGGCACATTTGTTACAATTTATAAAAAAGATATTCAGCTTACATAAATGTTACATAAAAAATGTAGGAGATTCCCATATGCCCCACTCACTACCCATCCTACTGTGATTTTTCTAAGAATTTATGTTTTTTTTCTTATAGTTAGAGCTACAATGCATTTTGAGTTAATTTTTGTATATGGAGTGTGATAGTGGTTCAAGTTCATTCTTTTGCATGTGGATGTCCAGTTGCCACAGCACCATTTATTCAAAAGACTACTCTTTCCCTAATCTTGGCAAACATTGAAAATTGGCTATAAAATGTAAGTTTTTGTTTCTAGATTCTTAATTCTATCCCACCATCTAGTCTTACACCAATATCATACTGTTTTAATTGTAGAATTATAGTAAGTTTTAAAATTTCAAGATGTGAGTCTATGAACTTTGCTCTTCCTTTTAAATAATGTTTCATCTATTCTGGGTTATCTTGCAATTCCATATAAGTTTTAGGGTCAGTTCGTCAATTTATGCAAAAAAAAAAAAAAGCAGCTGGAAATTTGATAAGGATTTTGTTGAATCTATAGACCAATTTAGGGAGTATTGTCATCTTAACAACAGAAAATCTTCTGATCCATGATCATGGGATGTCCTTCCATTTATTTAGATATTTTTAAATTTCCTTAAGCAATGGTTCGTATGTGTTTCACCTCCTTGATTAACTCTATTCCTAAGGATTTTATTCCTTCAGATGCTATTGTAATTGGAATTTTGGTCTTAATTTCATTTTAAAATTGGTCATTGCTAGGGTATAAAAATAAATTGATTTTTTAATATTGATCTTTTTTCTTGAAGCTGTGCTGAACTCTTATTTTTATTAGCTCTAGTCATTTGTGTGTGTGGATTCCTTAGGATTTCTATACTCAAGACCACGTCATTTGGAAATAGAGATAATTTTACTCCTCTCTTTCCAAACTGTATGCCTTTTATTTGTTTTTGTTTTCTTGCCTAATTTCCCTGGCTTGAAACTCTAGTATAATGTTTAATAAAAGTTAGGAGAGAGGACATTCTTTTCTTGATCCTGATCTTAGAAGTAAATCTTTCAGTCTCTCACCATTAGGTGTGATGTTAGATAACCTTTATTAGGTTGAGGAAGTTCCCCTCTATTCCTAGTTTGTTGAGTGATTTTATCATGTAAAAAAGGTTGGATGTTGTCAAATGCTTTTTCTGTATTTATTAAAATGATCATGTGGTTTTTGTTCTTTATTTTATCAATTTGTTATAGTATATTGATTAAATTTTACATGTTGAATTAATCTTGTATGCCAGTGATAAGCCCCAGTTGATCATAGAGTATAACTCTTTTTATATATTGGTGGATTTTTGCATTTATATTCATAAAGAATGTTGGTCCATAATTTTCTTTTCTTGTCATATCTTTGCCTTGTTTTGGTGTTAAGGTAATACTGGTCTCCTTGAATGAGTTTGTAAGTGTATTTTCCTCTTCTATTTTTGGAAGAGCTTTTAATGGTTGGTATTTGGTTTTTGCTTTTTGGGTTTTTTGCCTTTTTTTTCTTTTTTCTTTTTTGCTCACCTTCCATTTTCTTCTTTCTTTCTATGTAGCTATTTTTTGGATGTATCCATCTGTCTTCCTGGCCAATTCACAGCTAGATCTTACAAAAACTTTCAGGGTTTGTACCCTAGAGAGACAGTGAATAGATTGTATATCCTGTCACTGAGCAAATAGATCTATAGATTGAGTTTCTGTTCTCAAAGCTGGTTTCTGTCTCTATCTCTCCAAGCCACATCTTTCTCAAAATGACAGCCAGCCACTTTTTTCCTCCTCCTTTCATGAATGGAAAAGCCTCACCCGAGGTCCTGGATTCAAGCATCAAAATTGAATCCAGTTCTCCATCTCCTGTGGAGCAGCTGTGGCACCCACTGCTTCCCAAGACCTGCCCTAGCCATCATGCTGTTTGCTATTGAACCTGTCGCCCAACAGGCTCAGTGTCCATCTCCTTTCATCCCTCCATCTTTCTGGTCCATTGCTTGTCCTTGAATGTGTTCACACTGTCTTTTTTTTTTCTTTTTACATTTTTATTATCTGTGTAGAATAGAATAAGTATGTCTAAGTGTGGTTTATCATCTTGATTAAAAGCAACCCATTCCTCTCTTTCATTGCCCATTGCCTCTCCTCACCTATGAGTTGTATTTCTTCCTTCTTAATCTGCCTTAGTGACATCACTTGAAGTCTCATCATATGACTTCACTTGAAGTCTCATCATATGGCACTTATTACATTCTTATTCGGACTACCACTGGCTTTTTCTGTACATAGTCTTTCCTCCTCAGGGATAACGTAAATTCCTTGAGAAAAGCTACCCTAGATTTTTTTTCTTAGCAACTGACCAATAACTGATATTTGACCAGCAAAAAAAAAAAAAAAAAAAAAATTGCTTTTTACATAGTGGTCTATTTTTGGTACCCTTTGCTCACAGTTCTCTAAGAAATTTCCCTTTCCCTCTTATTTCAGATCCAACTTAGAATTCCTTTGCAAAACTTTCATGTCTACTCTGACTCTGAATGCGTTTGTTTTTGACATTCTCAAAACATTTCTATGCACATCTAGGATACTGGAGCCACTGGAGAATTTGCTTGAATTATTATTTTATTCATTAGATAATGTTTTGTGTGTTCCTTACTGGTCGTGAACAATCTCAGAGATAAGCATTTTCTATATGCAGGGAGCAATGCAGTTTTTGACAATGGAAATTATGTATATATCTGTTCAAAGAGCTAAGAGAATTGCTAATTCAACAAAATGTTTTATTACATGTAACTGTCATAAACTCATAGGTCTTGTTTAATAATAAAAACAAAACACTATTTGCAAGATTGTATAAGAGATAAAATTTTGCAGAAGCAAACTCAGTCATATTTGGGCTTGCTTATCTTTTCTGTTTAATCACCTAAACTAGTGTTAGAACTTTTTCTATCACTATCCAAGCCCTCGAGTGCATGATTTCTTGGTTGATCATGTAGAATGACAGCAGGATTGCCTGAGCTTTTATCCCACCCATTATGCAGCAGAACATCCTCTTTCCCATTAGTCAGTGAAGCCTCCACTGCCACTCTGAAGACTGAAAAGTCTTGACTAATGCTCCCTTGTTCTGTGTTTGGCAAAACACAGGCCATATCCTTTGGCTGGTCTGCTTCTACAAAGACACCCCCTAATTGTGTCAGAGGTTCTCCTCCTGTCCTCATGTCCTGTGATGTTGCACAAGTGACCAAATGCCAAACAGAAAATGTTTTTTACAGTTTAGTTTTCCATTTGTTCTAGTCACGCCATTCCTTGTTCACATGAAAATACCCAGCACTGCTCTCTCTTTAAAGAAATTGCCGCCCATGATTGTATTCCAAGGTAGTTGAAAGACATCATGACAGCAACATTTAATGGGTGACTTTCTCCATCATTCCATGAGTCACATCATTTGCTCTGGAATGCAACCCACAAAACAATTTAGTGTCAAATCTGGCAATAACCCTTTCCCCCCAGAAATTTTTGATGCTACATTGCCCAATTGGCAGGGATGCCCATTAGATTCTCAGTCCTCTGAAAAGTAGAAAAAACAACTAACCCAAAAGGGCATAACACTTCATTTGCATTCCCTTTTTCATTGGTTGCTTCTCATAGTGCTGTCTGCAATTTCTTTGTAAGCTGGACTTCAAGTATTCAGATCTTGCGTTTCCTCATGACTTTATTCTTTATTGCTAATGCGGTAGTCATGGTAGATAAATGACCTCAGTATTTACAAGGAGTACCATTAGAAAGCACTCTCCATTTTGCTTTCAGGTCCAAACAATAACATTTGAAACCAGAGAAGGCTTCTCACGATGCATAAGCATTTCAAATACTGTAAACACTTTCAAATGCTCCATGCCTCTAAAGGATATGATGCAATAAATGACCTGCACTGTAGTGGCACTAAAAATATATTTTTTAAGAGAAACATTGCAAATATATAGCATCTCCACTTGGAGAAGTTTGAAGTATCTTTTTCAATTTGTTGGTCTGCTGAACCTTTTCCAATCTTTCTCATGCCTGTAGATATTTTCTCCTTTTTAAATAATGAAATCTTCAGCATTATGTGTAATTTCTGGTTCTTTTAAGATGTCCTAGCATATCAACACTTTGCTTCTTTACGAGGACTTTAATGCATCAGTCCACACAAATGTATGCACACTTTAGTGTGGGTATATCAGCAATCAAATGCTTACATTGCTTAGGATATGGTAACTCATCTGAGCTGGCAGATACTACCATTCAGCATTAACTAACCACAAGGATTTTTGAAGTTTAATGTTTACTCTTGGCAGATTTGAATAATCCCTTAAGAGGAGAAAAAATACTGTACACACACACACACACAATGTTAGGAAATAACGCCATCATGGTTTACTGTAACTGGATGTGAATTTCCACCCCCATCCTCCCATCCCCCGAGAGCAGATCACTTCAAATTACACAGTGGACTCAAAATATTTAGAAATATGTGAAGAATATGAATGGTTTCAAGCTGCAGTAAAGTTTACCAATTACAACCAATTCTTCCTTGGAGGCTGAAGGGGTGAATCCAAGCATGCGCACACTCAGAGGAAAGCATCTGGAGGCAGACTGGCTCACACGTGGCATAGCACCTTGCCCTCACATTGACATTCTCAAGACATTTCTATCCACAGCTGGGAATGCAAGGGAGTAGGATCAAAGACTCCCTCACTGAGGTCCCAATGATGCTTCCAGAACTCTGTGGCTTTCTCAGTCTCCTTTCTTATCAGTCTCCATATCTCACCCTGCCCTGGCATCTGCTAGTATAGACTTCATCTCCCAACTATTATAGCTGAGGGGATGGGGGAGGACTCAACAACAACAACAACAACAAATAAAATAGAAAAACCACCACGCTCTTCTGCATTCACTTCAAATGAAAGCAAGGCCAAAGATAGAATGGAGGTAAGGTGCTTGCTGTACCCTTTGCCTCAAATGGGAAGTTGGTGTCTCTAGATCCTTCAAATTGAATGATGTCCAATTCAAAAAGCTATGCTCCCCAAGAATCACCAACTTCTACTATTAGGATCCTTTAGAAGACAAATAACATACACACATACACACACACAGTTATCCCAACAAATTTGGGGAAATAGTGAGCTTTCCTTGGGCAGACAGCACATTTGCATTACTAGTGAGGAGTTCTAGGTTGGAAAAATCCATCATCAATGTCATGTAAACAATACGCAATTCAATGGGAAATAGGTGGGTGATTTTGCCCTTCCTGGACCGTTCACACAATGGCTCCAGGTTGACTTTTGATAAGGAACACAGCAGCGTTCAACGTGCTTGTTAGATAGAAGAGACATGGCTCAGCTCCTGGAAATGTTTCTACCCCAATCTGCCCCAGCCTGTTTATTTTCAAGGCAGGTTTCCAGGTGGATCATTTGGAGACTCCCTCCCCTTCTACCCACAGCCAAGAAAAGGCTAACCAAACCAAAGGAATTGTGTTTTAAATACCAACTGCACCTTTTCTGGGGATTTCACATAAACAAAGAAACCTTATTGAGCTGCCAAAACCATGCTTTCAAAAGTTCTTTCTCCTCAGAGTCCTACCATTTAAAAAATTTACCTAATTATGATCTATTTGCATTATTCCCTCATGCATGTATCATGTTTGTTGCATTTTAAAGTATTTTGTTTTTATACCTAGAAGTAAGAGAGACATTTTTGGTAGATATAAAGGGGTTGTTGGTTGCCCAAATGGAGACTGTCAGTGAGCTCCTCAGCCTACTCACCAAGAATGTGTCCCTTCCCAATGTAGCTTCCTAACAAGATGGAGATGTTCTTCATTGATTTTTTTTACTCTTCCCACCAACTAATGCATTGTCTGCTGCAATATTAGATTCCAACTAGATAGCTCTTTAACATCAATTTATGCTGCTTTTAGGAATGATAATTGTCTCTGGAGACCTGAACAGCAGGATAAGTGTTCATGCTTACCTGGAGCCAATTTGTACTGGGAAGAATGTGTTTGTATTTCTATCCTAAGGGGAGCTGTATTAAATTAAATGGAATACCCTTTCCAAATTCATTTGCATACATAACTTAATAATGTTAAATGGGACTTTGTGGGATAAATATGAGAAAATACTACTTATATGTATCAATATCCTAGTATGGCTCCTGCTGGTATACAATCATTAGTCTGTACTTGTTTTCTTCATTCTTTCAGGCAGGAGACATGATCAAGATGAAGTAAAAGCAGTTTCAAATCATCAAGATAGAATTTAAAAATAAGAGGGGTCAAACACAGTGATGTGTCATACCATTAGATGTTCTGATCCTTTGAAAAGATGTCAAATGCAGGTTTTGACTGAGCATTTCCATGAACAGACTTGCTCAGCCAATCTGATCAGGACCATCATCAGGAGGGATATCCTGGACTTGTTGGAAGCAACTGTTTTTCTTTCACTTTAGCCCTTGACGTGATGTCTCCCAGACCACTGAATGCCAAATTGAACAAGTAGTATTATGATTTTCAGGAAGTCTTTCATATTCTACATATTATTTTCTTGTTATCTTGGAGATATTGAAATGTCTTATTAATACTTTCTCAAGAAGGACTTCTCTCTTCATTTTCTATGAATGAATCATTCATAAATTGAAACAAATTTGTCTTGCCACGTTTGAATAAGCATGGGCCCTGCCTATCTAGTTCTTGGTTGGGAAGCACTTTCTGGGTAGAAAGAAAGTCTCACTTAGGCCAAAGAGACAGCATGCTAAGGGAAACAGAAAGGAACTTGATAAAATTTAAACTTAACTTTAGACATCTTATAACATCTTAAAAACAGAAGTTAGTACATTCAGTCCTGGGGTGAGGTCAATGTTGACTGTACTAAGAGTGGGTTCTAAGATTCAGACTCTGAAAAGAGGTTCAGGAAGGCATTGTCCTATGCTATATAAATGTAATAGCACTTGGCCCCCTCTGGTTGGGACCCAGTCATACCACCTCACAGAATTCTCTTTAGGAAAAACAGTCAATCATATGCAACACTGAGTGAGGATGCTTTGCCCTGAGATCTGTTCCAATCTCAATCTGTGAGACTCCATAGGAATGATCCAGGCTGGATGGGGTCCAAATATATACTCGTCTGTGTTTGTAGAAAGGGCACATTCAGTTTTTTATTTAACTGTGGGAAATAACTTCCTATGAGAAGTTGTGTCTGCATTTATCTAATTCTGTGAGGAGGTAGGAGAGCCATCACTGAGGAGAGTAATAGCTCCTCATCTATAATTTGATTGTGGGAGACCCAAATGTTGTGGCTGAGAATCTCTCATCTAGGACAATTCCAACTAACGCATCACACCACCCGCCTTCCATGCCCCTGTGGAAAAGGCAGTATTAACCTGCCTATTCTCCATCCTAACAGAAGGACTGTCAGTTCACACCTCCATTTAAGCTAGAATCACAGGTGGCTTCATACTTGGGCTCACAGACTTTCTCAACTAGGTTGTGTTTTAATGGTGTGCCCTTGAATTTAAGGAAGACACTAGTTGAATACACCATGTATGACATCACTCAGTGTTTCCCAAAGGAGGCTCTAACAGTGGGATTTCCTTGAGATCTTAGTATAAGAAAAATAGGTTTGCTTCCCCTGAGAAACCAGTGTGTTTCTTCTCATTTAACAATAAGAACTATGTAATTTACCATATCTCCCTTTTTTGGCTTTGGCTGCCACGGGCCTTAGAAACAAATTTAACTATGTATGTATCTATGCAGGCCCATAGGGACTTTGTTTCCTCATAGTTTAACCCTCCCTCTTCTTTTCTTTTTTCCCTTTCTCATAAATTCATTTATTTTATTCTTACCCCAATCAATTACTCTGAGAAAAGAGGCAGAGTATAAATTAATAATAAAAAATAAAACATTGGACATTTTCAAAATAAAGATTGGTTTATTTTAACATGATCATTGGCCAATTTCTAATGAGAAGTTTCTGAATCCATATTAATTGATTTGCATAGGTGTTTCTTGTAGAGTTTTATATCTTCACACTAAAACGAATAAAAAAATACTTCTGCATTTTGGTGGATTTAAATACCAAGAATTTGTCAATTATATGTCTGAAAAAGAAATCAGGACTGTTTGGAAAAATGGATATGGAATCAGACAATTAACTAACCAATCAGACAACTAACAGACTGAATTATTCATTTTAAGGTGGAAAATGAAAAATAAAAATTTTTCCATTATTTTCATCTCACTAATTTGCAGATACCATGACTGAAAAAAGACTGTTGGTTGAAATCCAAAAAACTATAAAAGTTTGCTCATGATAATGACCTCATTTCAAATACCATAGGACAAAGTTCTCCTTTGTCACTCCCTTCTTTTCTACCTCACCAACCCCTTAATCTAGATTTTTTTAAAAGACAAGGAATAGATAGTTCCTATCTACATATAATACCAAGGTTATATGCAATAAGAAGTGGGCAATATTAGCAAAACAAACATTTGTTTATCTTGTACATTTTAACTTTGAAGAGCCTAAAGCTAACACTAAGGATGAACTGGACCCTATAGATTTCCTAAAATTCATGTAAGTGGTGAAACTAAATGGGACAATTTGTTCAGAGCCAGAACTCTGGGAGGAGGGGAGAATGACACAAAGACCTCCAAGGGTGACCCGGAGAGAGAGCACTCCTGACGGGAATTCTGCATTGATTTGTCCTTTATCCAAAAAGATATTCTTGAGAATCCATGGGACTTCATATTTCTTCCCTTCTTCCATCCTTTTGGAAAATTTAATGCTTACCAACATGTGACTCTGGATGGGCCCAAGCACATGCTTCTTTGAGCTCAAAGTCTTTAACTCACACCTTAGGAGTTATTCATATGTTCCCTTTTCTTGCCCAAACAGGGTGGAAACTGACATGTCTTCTGCTCTTTCTCCCATTACCACAGTCTTGAGCTCCCCAATACCTGCTTCTGCTGCACAGGCCAGAGCGCAGTATCACCCACATGGAAAAGATGCTGCCAGGTTCCCAGAAGCAGGGATGTTATCCTTGTCATAGCTGGAAAAGAGCAAGTTGAGATTGGATCAGTAAGTGTTATTATAAGTCACCAAGTTCAAGTGTAAGTAATGAGAGAATCACAGAATCTCCATTTAATGAGCAAGACAAGCACTGAACCCCTCAGCACTGCATACATTTCATAGGAAACTGATAACCAGATCCTCCCACACCCAAGCAATTAAAACAAAATAGCCTCCTCCCTGCTTCCCAATCTTACACACCCCATCCTCAATCAAATGCTAGTTAAAGATGTACTTGTATAAATCCTGGCTGTGTAACTTTGAATGTTCTTTCCCAAATTATGGGAATTTCTTGAAAGAAAACAGTGATTTCTCATACAATAATGCATGTAATAACCACAAAAACCCACTCCTACTATTTCTTTCCTAATATAGAGCCTTGTGTGGGCACAGTAAATCACGATCAATTGATTAAGACACTCCTGTGTGTATAACTCATTGTGTGGATCTAGGTCTGGGGAATTGAGAAGTTGACCCAGTGTGGAATCCACACATCGTCAGTGTCCAGCCTCTGCTATGGCCACCTCAGAAGTAGTAAAGTTCTGAAGCCGGAGGAGATGTCAACTAACAGAACAAGGTTCTCCAAAGCTTGTGGGAAGGAGGTACTGCTGATCACAAAACAAAAAGGCTGGGCTGGCTAAGAGAATAGAAACGATGCAAGGCCTAATGTTTAGTAGGCCAAAATGGAGTAATCAAAAGCTGGGAGAGCAGAGGCATTCTCTGAAGCAATGCTGCAAGAAAGATGTGTCTGTGGAGGGCTGGGAAACTGCCTATCTGGCAGATACTCTGTAAGACATGGACCAACTCTTATTCCCAGCGCTGCCATGGCTGACAGACCTAAAAGACTTCAAAAGCCCCTCCTGTGAGCTCCTGCGGTGTGAGTGTCCAGAGGGCTTCCGGCTTCTGGCCACGTGGATCCTGAGAACCCCCCTATTCCCATAACTCCTCGTTTATGTTTTCATAAATGGCTGCTGCTCTAGCCAGCTAAAAGAGACCAGCTCGGGACATTGTGGGTGCCAGGCAGAGAAAGAACGGTTAATAACAAAGATAGTTTGCCTTGATCTTGACTGTAAACTCTAAACTCGACTGCTGCTGGTTGTTCCAGAACCATTCTTGGCAAAATTCTAAGTGTTAAAAATCGCCTATCAAGTCCCATCATGTCACATGGTTTGACTTGACCCTTCAAAATCTTTCAGGAGCCACTATGTTGTGCCCTGCTTAAGATGACACTGAAAAAATAAAAAAATATTTCAAATTTACATTTAATCCATCTTTTAGATTCCTATCCCAAGTGATGGATTTCAAATGGAAGAAGGAATTTGATGTCCAGTTTCAGGCCTGCATCTGTTGGATCAGTCATTTTATTGAAAAGCTTTTGCTTTCTTTTCTACATCTTCTTTGGTTACCCTGTGCTAATATTCATTTCTAAAGCTTTAATTAATAAATTATAGAAATAAAGTATTTCTTAGTAGGCTCTGTCCCTTAATATAATCTTTAAAGCATATTATGTGGTTCCTCTTGGCTTGTTCTCCCAGGAAAGCAAACATTCCCAAGGCATTTTCCCTCCAATGCCAGCAGAGAGAGGGGCTTCCCCGTGTCAGACAGAAGCAAACATTTACAAAGCAATAATCTTTGTAGGTAGGAATAACCCAATTTACTCCTTTCTGGGCAGCTATAAAATAGTGTTGGCAACACAGTCAGAGTCCATTGTGAAAGGGTTCATCTTTCTTTTTTTTTTGAGAAAAAAAATTTCATTTTAATAATGCATCCACTAAAACACCAGCAACTAATGCTTCCCCGGGTTGTCTCAGTTCTTTTTTTTTTTTTTAATTTTACTTAAAAATTTTAAAAACTTGCTCACTCTCTATACACAGCAAGCAGCAACTCTCACGGCTTCCCTCCTCCCATCTCCTGGTAACCTCTAATCTACTTTCTGTCTCTACAAATTTGCTATTTCTAGATATTTTATATAAGTAAAATCATACAGTATTGGTCCTCTTGTATCTCACTTATTTCACTCAGCATAATGTTTTCAAGGTTCATCTATGCTGTAGCATATCTCAGAACTTCATTCCTACTTATGGCTGAATACTATTCCATCATGTAGATGTACCATATTTTGTTTATCCATTCATTTGTTGATGGACATTTGGGCTGTTTCCACCTTTTGGCTCTTTAACACTGCTGCTAAGAACATTAATGGTATAAGAATCTCTTTAAGTCCCTGTTTTCAATTTCTTTGTGTATAAACCTAATTATCCTAAAAGTTTTATGGTTTAATACTTAGCTGGGAAGGGTGGGGGGAGGGTCATGTCTTCTATATAAGCAGTAAGTAAGCCTGCTTTTTGTCCCAGAAAAAGACATCACCTCACCCTTCAAAGTTGCTTGTTTCTAGCACAACCCTGGGAAATGGCCAGGATGAAGAGTGGTAAAGATGCCACATTCTTGGCATACCCAGCACTATGTGTAGGAGTGAAGGGACTCGTGGAGGATTGTCTCCCAAATGAGCATCCTTGCCTATTCATTGCTTTTTTTAATATCTTAGAATAAATTCTAAGGGATAAAATTACTGGGCCAAAGAGTTTGCCCTGCTGTAGGCTTTCTGTATTACCAAATTATGCTCTACAGCAAACTTGTTCCTGCAAGTTTCCTTTCTCCATTGTGTTCTGTAAAATGCCTATTGCTATGTCATGTACTAGCCCAGACATGGATTCTCTCCTCTGAATACTCAGGCCCCTGTTGATGTTCTCAGCTTTTCCAGGGATATGTCTTATTATATTGACAAGGAGGGCATTTTAGCTGAGCTGTTTCCTGATTGGTGTCAATCTGAAAATCTATCGTGCACCCTCAGTTTGGTAGAAACAGGAATGTGAAGACAAACAACAATAGCCCCCCTTCCTCTTTACAGCAGATCAAGTCTCTTCCTACTCAAGCAGGTTAGGCCCCTGTTTCCTCATTTGTTCTAACACTTGGACAGGTGGTATGTTGTGTGTGTGCAGGTGCCCCAGTAGGTGAATTGTAATGACATTTCAAGGCATTCTGAAAAAAGAAATAAAAGTAATTTTTGGATTGCTTTGTCAAATAATAGACTGAACCATCAGAGAGTTAATTAGGAAAGGTCTGTCCTTGTCCCAAGGCCTCCCTTTGGTTAAAACCCTAGGACATGTGTCCTGGTAGTGGCTGGGCCAGTGTTTTTTTGCATGGGAAACTCTACTTTCATCACAGACTTTTCTTATGATTTTGGCACATTCACTTCTTTTTGGTTTACTCTTCTGTTAAATGAGAATGCAAATATCTAATCCAGACTTCAATTAGAGCAGGGGTTCTTAATGTTTTTTGTTCCACGGACCCTTTTGCCAGTCAGGTGAAAACCATGGACCCCTTATTAAGTCCACACTGTACTGTGTATTATTTAATAACTATATCACACCTGCACCAACATGTGCCCACAGAATAATGTTTTTTTTTGCAATTCAATTCAAGCTCACGGACCCCTTGTGAAGAAACCCTGAATTAGAGAATCACTGCTAATAGTGCTTATTTTTATTTATGTGAGTGAGACCCAAGTATAGATTCCCAGACAGGGTTTTGTATTCCACTTAGAGCCCCTTCTCATCCTGTCCCCAGGGAATGGTGCTCCATGGACTTACCCATGCATTTCCTGGCACTGGAAGCAGATTAGCTGAAATGGTTTACCTGCTGGTCAAATATGGTATCTATTTAAATGAATGAGCCCAGTCTCCTGCAGGGCAGACGATTGTCCCCTCAAGGTGGTATTTTTTCCCCCATACCAAGGAAGTACAATTTTTTCTGCTAGAATATTTGAAGGGAAAGTCCATTGACCTAAAGCTCCATCTTCAAAGGAAAATGTCACTATTTTTATTCCTGATCTATTGGCACTATTCATATAGTGTGCTCTTTGGGTACAATCCACTTATTGCCAGGCAAGGGAGAATCAGTTATGTATACATTCTGTATGATTGGGCAGGAAATGTGCCCAAAGGTGACATTTCATTGTATATGGTCCCAAACTGATCCTCTCAAATCTCTTCTTGGAGAGGAACAAATGCTAGGTGAACAAAGGAAAGTGGATTATTTGAGCTCGATTTTTTTGTCCTTAGTTATACTGAGCTATTTTTCCATTTTTCTGTGAAATGTATGCAGGTCCAGCTATCCAAATACTCATCAAATGTCATAGGAAGTACTTGTTGAATTGTCTGCCTGGAGATCTATACTGAAGCTTTGTGAGAGCAGAAAAGTATTATTTAACAATGCCTCCATGCATCTGGCATGGTAGATGGTCAATAAACATTTGTTACATGATGACTAACTGACTAAATGAATGAATAAAAAACAGAAGCTGAACTGATTGTAGTGTCTGGTCAGTTTTCTAAGTCATTCACATTTCTTCAATCCTTTCAACAATTTTACCACTCAAGAAAACCTATAACTTTCCTTGAAATAACTTAAAGAAGCCTTACCAGGATACGTTTGTTAAGTTGTAGTGTCTAAAGGAGGGAAGCCTTGGAAGTGGATGTCTCAACGATCATCCTCCTCCCATATAAAATGTCTTCCTCTGGACCTCTATGTGTGGGATGGCTTCCTAGGGCTCCGTGTCACAATTGAGGCATTAAAATAGTTTATGTCAGTTTCATGATTTTTAAAAGGGGTATAGATTGTATTTTTCTATGCACAAGAAGCCACTTCTTCTGGCTGCAAATACCAGCATATCCATCTCACAGAGGTTTAAACAAGTAGTTGCATTTTCTTTTATGTGCATGTTAAAAAGTCCAGAGGTAGGCTGTCCAGAACTAGTGCTCTAATTCAATGATCCTTCAGCTCTGTAGCCTTTTTTTTATGTTTTCCAGATGGCTGCTGCCCCTCCAGGCATAACATCTGTTTTCTAGTCAGCAAGAAATAGGAAGGCAAGTCTTTTTCCTTTTATGATGAAACCCATATTCTAGCCCAAGGAGTTCTGCCTGTATCTCCTTGGCCAGAACTGCATAACCACTCCTAGGTACAAGGGAAAGTGGAAGGAAGGAAGAACTTGGTTGAGAATGAGTGTCAAATGAGCCAACCTCTAGTATCTTCCCCACTATTTTAAGGGAAAGAGGAAGTTTTTGAGGAACCCCAAACAAGACTTGGGGAGGTGGAAATAAGGGTAACTTCTAAGATCTCAGCAACAAGAGAATATGGACATTCCTTTCACAGCACTGCCTTAACCTAACTAAGCTCCAGGGAAGCCCATTCCAATCTGATCAGGTGTCCATCTCTCACTATGTGAAATAATCATGGCTGGTTGTATTGGTGGCTGAGAGCCATCCTATGTATTGATGGCTATGCTTAGAGAAGGGGGATCATTGTGAGCCAGGGAACCTCGAGGCCATCTTCTTATTCAGGGGAAGGGTGGGAATGGCAGGATGGATCAACTCCACTGTCCTCAATAGTTTCTTCTGAAAGTGATTTGTAAGGACCTTGGAGAAGAGAGTGCTGGCTTTCACATCCAAAGACTTGAGCATTCCCAGGCCTCCATTGCCTTCTCTTGAAGTAGGAATAGAAATAATGGCAGTTAAAGTGAAATCATGGAATAGACACTTTTACTAACGATCCCAATGCCTATGTAAATGGAATGTGTTAGATTTTTATCTTAGGATCGTGCCAAGAACTTTCCTAGTCTCTGATATATTTCATGTTACTAAATTTTGATCTCATGGGCCATTGGTATTTACAAGAACAATCTTCTTTCCTACAATCCATTCTCTCATTTCTCTGGGCCCTCTGTCAGCTCTCACAATCCATGTTCTCTTTCATGAGTGGTTGGGGAGACAGAGTATGTGTCTTTTGGAATCAGCAGCTGTGTCTCATGGTTCCATGTGTGGTGGATGTTAATACAGAAGACAAAACCCGATTTTCGCCTTCTCACTGAGGTCACACAGACCCCAAAGGGTTAAAGCAACATTCAAATGAGCTGCACATTAAAGCTTCTAACAGGCTGTCCAATGAGATAGTCACTTCACCACACTACTTTCAATGAGGTAATGGTCCCACATGCATCCTCTTCTCCCTGGTAGAAGGTACATAAAATATAAATAAATGATCAGGTTACAGAGTGAACTCTGAATGACCAATTTTGTTTCAAGTAAAGGCTTTCCCTTACCCCTCAGTTCCCTAATAATAAATCTTTCAGCAACAGGCTGAGCCCTCTCAGAAAACAGACTGTCTAGCAATGTTTAAAACTTCTGCACTTGTCAAGATGGAGTGAGTGTGAGCTGGAGAGCTTAACACACATGAAACCACAGACATGGGTTTCCTCAACATCTTCAGACTTTGGTCAATACTCTGGCTGCTGTTGGGAGGGAGAGAAAAAGACATAGGTTGCAATGTCAATAATGATAGCAAATGCAATAGACTATTCCTAAAAGGGAGCTGCTGATCCAACTTCCAGGGTAGAGCTTACTACAAGGTTAAAGGGACAGGATGTAGCTCCTATGACTCTAAAGAGTGGCAATGCCACTTTCAATTCCTTCATTCTCTTATTTTTCCCTTAGGGTAGATTATTTAAAGTATTTTATGAGGCTATGAATTCCTCAAGCAGCTTGCATGTGCTATTTCATTTTACCCAGGCCTGTCTGTATTCCACGGAAAAAAGAATATGAAGGAATTAGGGATTCAACATTTGTCAAGGTATTCTTTGGTGATAAGTTGTATGGGGATTATGGGGGAAGGGAGTAGACCCAAGCTTAGGAAGGGGCTGTTCTGATGAGAAACTGGAACCACTCCCTCCCACGGGGATGTTACTTTTGATTAAAAAAAAAACAAACAAAAACTTCTAGAGCTAAGCAGAGGCTAAAGAAGAAGGACAAAGTTATATTCTCCTTAGTCTTGTTTCCATAATTCCCTGGTGTTTGTCTCTCCCACCCCATCCCATCCTACCACAAATTAATTAGGGTCAAACTGCATTAGCATAACCTGTAAATCCCTACAAATCCTGCTCTTGCCTATGGTTAGGGCTGCCTGATGTCCTTCTGTGATCTAAAGGCTGCCTCTGGACCTGATGTGCTCTCCCTTTGCCCCCCAAACCTTAGCCATGCAGGGACCGAGAATCAAGTTCTTTCTGCTCACCACTGGCTTGCTTGTCTACAACTCCCACGAGTAATTGACAGGGCCCTGGAAGCCCCTACTGTGTCTTTGTGTGACTCACCAAAGACCCCCTGCTCTTGGCAGACCAATTAGAAAGAGGCATCCCTTCAGTGCACTGAGGCAGCCCTGTGCCAGGGCACACAGCCAGCACGTGGAGAGCAGACTGGCTTCAGCCCCCAGTCGCATCCCCTTCACCCAACTCACACACTGCTTGGGGGCAACTCCTTTTATTATTCTCTTTGTCTGTGGCCAAAGTGTCATAGAGAGATAAGGTCTCAAGGGAGTGCTCATTCTCCTGGGATCTTTAGAATCCTGTGCTAGGCAACTGCAGTGTCATGGCAAAGAGCTCAACTCTTGCCATGGGGACTTCAACTCATTCATTCATTCATCTGATACCTATTGAACATCCTCCAAGTACCAGATGGGGGTGAGGTTCCGGGGACACCATGACCTGACACCACAACAAGCATGGTTCCCCTGCTCATGGATCTCAAGGTCTAGGTGGGCAATAGTCAAAAACATGTCAACAGACAAAGTAACTACATGAATATTAAGAAAATTATGACCAGGGTGTTCAGAAAGAAGATGACAGCAGGGCAAGAATGAGTCTTGGAATGGGGTGATGAGAGTACAAGGGCATCTACGATGAGACAAGAAGGATAAGACTAAATTGGCCATTCAAGGAAGGATGAATGGTTCAATCTGAGATAAACAGTACATGCAAAGGCTGTGAAGCAGAAAAGGATTAAACATGCCAGGAACCAAGAGAAGACCAGTGTGGATGGGATGCAGTGAGAGGAGAGGGGTGTTGGAGATGAGGTTGTTGAAATGTGCATGGGATAGATCAACGTAGAGAAATTGAGTCTTTTCAACTGCATTCTTAATGCAAAGGAAATCATGGAAAAGCTGAAAGGGGAGTGTTGTGATTTGTTTTTGGATTTATGAAGATCCCTTTGGCTACAGCTCTAGTTGCTGTAAGTTGTATAATCTGCCTTGCTCAGCACCATAATGAACCTCCTGATGGAGGGAGAGGGACAGGTGTCAAGGAGACACACCGCAAACAGGTTCATGGTCCCTGTCTCCCAAACCTTTCCCATGATGTCTCTTTGCTTGTACCTCCCCCCCACCAAAATAGTGAACCCCATGTTTGTAAGAACTCCTTTTAGACTTGGTTCCTCACTTAGCATTTTTCACTTCCCAAACTCTAGGACATCCACAAACAAACATACTTGGGAACTTTGTCATATGAAAGTAATGTGGTTCCTGTCACTCTATAACCATACACTTAACTCTTTAACAAGATGCAAACCTGGCACAAAACTACCTGTGAACCAGGCATATTGTACATGTGAATCAAAAGACCAGAAAAGCTCTTTCAAAATGCTTTACCTTGATGTGGGTAACTAAATGAGCATTTGCGATTTTCTCCAAGCACTCTAGCTCTTACCAGTCCACAAGAAAGTCGGGGTCACAGTGTTCAGGGCCTGCTGATGAGCTGACTATGAGTGTGTGTCACCGATGGGCCCTCGTGGAGATGCTGCAGCGGAGCAATCCCCATGGGGGCAGAGCTGCGTCCGGTGAAACTTCATTTCCACCCAGGTGTTGGTGACACGGCCAAGCCATGTAGAAATGAGAGATGCAATTGCTCCTTCCCTTCGTGGCCTGTCTAACAGCTTCATGAGGGGAGAGGTGGGGAAATTTCCATGCCGCCACTCAGAGACATTGTAAGAGGAAAGAATAAATCCAAGCACCTGCAACCTTCAGTCAAGTCACACTTTTCCCTGCTCATTGGTGTGACGGAAATGTCGGAGGCTGTGCACAGAATCTTGCTCTTTGGAAATCTTCTGGGGAAAAAGGACTATGAAAATATCGTGTAGTTGGTCAAGCAAAAAGTCCTCAAGTCAGACTTCTGGAATTCAAATCCCAACCCTACTGCTTACTTGGTATGTGATGCCCAAGATTCTCATCTTCTCTACATCTGTAAAATGGGCATAAAAATAGAACCAACCTAATGAAGTTGCTTTGAAGGGTAAACTTTTTAATCCACGTAAAGCTCTGCTCAGCATCAGGCCCACAGTATGGACTCGATACATGATGGCCGTTATTATTAATGGCTTGTATCTCCCACCAGATATAACAAATCTACCATGAAAGGGAGAATTCTCATAAAAGAATGCAAGTCACCCATGATTATTTATAATGCTGTATTTCAGGCATCTTAATCTCAAGTATATTATCCTGAGAAAATACAACCGCGCAACGAAACCTTATTGGATTCTCCCACAATATAGTGAGTATTAGAAGCAGCTTGAAACTTGAAAATGCAGATTCTTGGGCTCCACCCCAAAAGCACTCCAGCAACACCTCTTGGGCGAGAGCCCCAGGGATCTGCACTTTTAACAAAGCCTCGGGAAACTGTGGTGTACATTAAACACTGAGAACCCGGGTCTTAATGGAACTCAACACAGACTCTTGATTCATTATTTCCTTCCCTGTGTTTTATTAAATGCACACGAGACTACTGTACTTTAATGTTATTGCCCTTTTGAGCTTCTGTGAGTATTTTATCTTTCTTGTGTTCCTCAAGCTGTATATCCTATTCCTTTAGGGTAGGGTTCAGGGTACTTTTCTGCTGTGGCTGATGTTTGTGGCCTAAGGCCTCTTCACCCCATGCTTGATTACTGCTACCAAACACATCATCCCCTTGCTACTCTCAACTGTAACAGGCAGTCCTGCTGACTCCCTCCTGATTTATCCTGTATTGTATTACCTTCTTTCACCCACCCCCCTTCTTGGTGATTTAAGGAGCTGTTTTTATTGTTTTTAGAGCCAAGACATCTGTCATATATTTCCCTCCAACTTAAAAACATTGGAAAATCACTGGTTACTGAGCACAAATTCATGCCTGCACTGGATGACAAAATTTCTTTTGTAATTGGCTCTTGCTTAGTCAGAGACTGGATTTTCTAGGCTTCTGCTCTCCCATGTTCTCTGAAGGTTCAGGTCCTTAAATTCAGAATAGACAGAGATGCCTCTCAGGCTAGGTTTGTGGATACAGTTGGTTAATCTTGTAAATGAAAGTAAACTTTGTGGCCTATCTAGAATTTACCATTTGGTGGATCTACTCTCCCTCCACAAACACTTAAAATTGAGCTGTGGTCGTCCTTGAGGAGTGCTATAGAGCAATGTGTGTTAGCAATGGAGGAGCAGTGAGTAGCTTGGAAAGGATTGGTCTGCCTCTATTAGAATTATATTTGTAATGAATGTTTTACTGGTCATAAGTATTGGAAATTGACCTTATTTAACAGTGTAAAAAAACAACAAAAAAAGAGAAGAATGTACTGGAATGATATCAGAAGGCTCCCAGAAGAATCAGACTCAGAACACATCAGACTCAGAACACATGTAGGAACCAAAGGAGCTTGGTAAGGACACTGGGTGGTGCCCCTGCAGCTGTGACACTTCCAGACTCAAGCCCCAAGCAGAAGCTCTGCTTGGCCAAGATCAGGTCAGGTGATCACTCTCCCACTGACTGCAGAGCCCCTTTTGGCTTCCATAGAGAAAGTTGAATCTTCTCCTCTTTCAGGTTTCCTCTCAAATATAAGAAGATTTGCATAGCCCCAAATGACAAAATTTCACCCCAAATATGATTCCCGTGTCCCTGATTTCCACTGTAATCATCATGTCCATCATTTACTGAGAACTTATCATTTTTTCAGGCACTGGGTATACACAATTGCTTTCCTCCACATGTAGAATCTTTTCTCCTCACCACAGCACTCTAAAGATGATAGTATTGTCCATAGTATTTATAAATGAAGAAACTAAGTCTTGGAGAGGTGAAGTGACGTGCTTCTAGCCAAACAGTAATACTAAGTGATGAGCCCAGGTTATCTGGCCCCAGAACTAATGGCCTGTCCACGCTATCAGGCTGACTTCGGTATATGTTCTCTACTTCTTACGTTTCCCCCAGTATTCCAAAGAGATTAGGCACATAAGACTTAATTCATCACTATTATTTCCACATCTGAATAATAAAGCGTGTTGACAAAGGATCTCTGAAGCTTCTTCTTTCTGTCATTTTATGTTTCTACAAGGAATCTTATGGATGCTGTTTTAAAATGTCACTGAGTGTGTGTAACCGCAGAGAACATTTGGGTGATGTTGATGGAAGCATTATCGTTATCAAGTGTGATGCTGTTTTCTTTGGTCTTGTGTAGGCTTCCCTGTAAGATCAGACTTTTATCACCAAGTCAGATCCCTGAAATCCCTTTGGAAACTAAACACAGGGCTGTACCCCTTGGAAGTGACTGCTAAACATACAAAGCCTGCTGTCTGGTTGGCGATATGCATTTAATCGCTCTTTGTTCTTCTAAAAGAACACATCTCAGCAGAGACACAAGAGAACATTTTCCTAGAAAATACATGTGTGTGTTCACAACTTTTATGTGGACAAAGTGAGACAGGTAATCGCTCCTGATGTTTTCTTACTTATATGTGATTTTAGCTAGAAGCTGAAAAACTACTTGAACATTTTTGCAGAATGGTATCCCTGACCTCAGTTTGGAACTCTGGTCTGAAACTGCACCTTGCATCGTGGCATTCAAAGGCCTAAGTTCTGGGTGTGTTCCTTCCTTGTGAGGAATGGTTTGTTATTTATTTCTTCAATTGTGCTGTACATGGAGATTTATGGAGCAACTGCTTGCCACTGCTTAGCTTTCAATTATGAAAAAAAACAATATCCTTAGCCTAGTGGGGAGATAGATATTAACACAAAACATCAATGTGCAAGAAGAGGGAAATGGCATGCTCTGGATTCCTGGAGAAAGTACTAGAAGAATACAGAGAAGGGAACCACAAAAGGTTTGGGGAGATTTTTGAAAAATAAACAAACAAACAAACAAAAAACATTTCAGAAGAAGTTATATATGAGTGGAGTCTGAAGGATGAAGACAATTTTACCAGGAAGCTAAGGACTGAGGGCAGTCAAATTATGGATAAACTTTTACCATTTTAGCAAGAATTTATGGAAGAGTAAGAAACCCATCATTTTTCATATCTTTAAAAATATAAAAGACATCGGGGTCATGGATATGAAAATGTGTGAAATTTTCATTAAGAATTAAATACAGTACTTACTTTCTTTCACTGGCCTGAAACCTTAAAAAAAAAAAAGTGAGCCAGCCAGTATAGTTTACTCTGACTTCTTTTAACATAAATTTTTAAAAGTGTGAATCAAGTTTTGTCCTCTAATCCATAAAATGTTTGCCAACAGAAGCCTAGGATATGGTGGGTCAATATGATACTACAGTATTGTACCTATTTTAAAGCTTCTGTGCTAGTCCTCTAGGTCCTGAAACTCCTTATTTAACTTCAGTGGCATACTCAAGAACCACTTTCAAACATCTATCATGTATAATTGAGCTAGATCAGAAGATTTGAACATGGACTGCTTTAAGACCTGTCAAAATGAATAAAAGTGTTTTAGTATGCTGTTCTCTTTCTAATATAAGCTAGTGAAAAAAACAATGAGCAAGTCTCCAGGGTTAAGATGGGAAAATACGAGAACCATCCCAGCTTACTCCACTCATCACCATGGTTTCATCATCTATTACACACTAAAACAAACATAGCCACTGACTATACCCTTAATGAGCATATGTGACTCCAATATATTTATCTGGTTTATTTGTTTGAGGCCAACTGAAATGAAAAGAAAACAGTGCAGTATTGGGTCATTAGTCTCTTCTGACGTGTCCTGTAATTCTAAGGAAAACATTAGTAATCTATTTTTAGAAAGTACCTTCATCCACTGAAGCTATAATGGCCAAAGAGTAATCCCTAGGATGGAAAACAGAAATTCCCAGTATTAAACTTTCTTGCTCATCTCTTCTATGCTCATAGGAAATCTATCAGCACTGTCATTTCTCATTAACATCAAGAAATGTTTTACATCAGACATTATGCAATTCTCTGCAATGGACTGCCTTTCTCCTTCATCTCAGCTAAGCACGGCCCTTCCAGCCAAAAGAAATGAAACATGTCACTTCCTCCAAGAAGCCTCCCTACATCAACCCTTTTACTCTCAAAAGTTATCCCTTGTACTTTATATTATTTGCACTTATATAATCTATAGAATTCTTTCCTTTATTCAAAAAAATTCTTTCCTTTATTAAAAATTCTATTCCTTTTATTCATACAAAAATCTTAGAGGCAAGACATTGCTCTAGGCTGTTCAGTGATGTTATGTGGGAGAGGTGACAGATAAATGAATAAGGTGCAGTTTCTTCCCTAGAGGGGTATACAACCCTGCAGGAGAAAAATAAGGCACATGAATGAGATTAAAAAAAAAAAAAGTGGTTCTCAATATCATTTCAGCTCAGCATCTGAGAAGGATGCAGCCCCCTTCCACCAAACCGAAGGACTCACCATTGATTAAGAGTATGTGGACATGGTAAGGTGACCAGGAACCAGGGAGGTGGGGTGGGAGAAGATTGTATGGGAGGCAATTTGAAAATGATGTCCAGGAAGCAACGTCTTTGGAATAAAATAGTTAAGGGTTAAAATTGGGGTCTGTCCATTATTTATTTGACTTTTGACAAGTATCTTTCTGAACCATAATAGTAGTGTTAACACTAAAAGATACTGTAAAAAGACTTATTGTGGTTCTGATTTACATTTCCCTGATGTTAATGATTTTGAGCATCTTTCATGTGTTTTCTGGCCATTCATACATCTCTGGAGAGATATCTGTTGAAGTCTTTTGCCCACTTTTAAATTGGGTTGTTTGTCTTCTTGATACCATTTCACACCTGTTAGAATGGCTGCTAATAAAAAGTGAAAATAAGTTTTGGAGAGGGTGCAGAAAAATTGGAACGCTCAATCATTGCTGATGGCAATGTAAGATGGTGCAGCGGTTGTGGAAGACAGTTTGGTGACTCCTCAGAAAGCTAATTATAGAACTAGCATATGACCCAGCAATCCCACTATTAAGTATATACCCAAAATAATTGAAAGCAGGGACTTGAAAAGATTTTTGCACACCAATGTTCATAGTAGCATTATTCACAATTGCCAAAAGATGGAAGCAACCCAAGTATCCATCAACCAAAGAAGGAATAAACAAAATGTGATATATACATACAGTGGAATATTATTCAGCTGTAAAAAGGAATGAAGTCCTGGTACATGTGACAATATGGGTGAAACTTGAAGACATCATGTGAAGAGAAATAAGCCAGACACAAAAGGACAAATATTGTAAGATCTCACTGATTTGAAACAATTAGAATAAGCAAACTCATAGAAACAGAAACTAGAATATCATTTATCAGGGGATGGGGTAGGGATAAGGAATGGGAAATTAAGGCTTAAAATGTACAGTGATGAAACTGTTTTGGCATTGGACAGTGGTGAGGGTAGAACAGTGTTGCGAATGCAATTAATGACAGTGAAAAATGCATCTGAATATGATTAAAAGGGGGAATGTTATTTTGCATATATGGTAACAGAACAAAAATTTAAGAAAAAGGGGGAGCGGATGTGGTTCAAGTAGTTGGGCGCCCACCTCCCACATGGGAGGTCCTAGGTTCAGTTCCTGGTGCCTCCTAAAGAAGATGAACAAGACAGCAAGCTGACATGAAGGGCTGGCATGGCAAGCTGACACAAGATGTTGCAACAAGAGATGGTGCAATGAGATGGTGCAATGAGGAGTCACAGCAAGAGACAGCAAGTAGGGAACAGATGTGGCTCAAGGGATTGGGTGTCTCCCTACCACATAGGAGGTCCCGGATTTGGTTCATGGTGCCTCCTGAAAAAAAGAAGACTAGGAGACACAGAGAGCACACAACAAACAGACACAGAGAACAGACAGAGAGCACAAACAATAGGGGTGAGGGGTGGGAGAAATAAATAAATAAATCTTTTTTAAAAATTTAAGGAAAAAATCCATGGAACTACACACACAAATAGGGAACCCTAAGGTAAATCATGGATGTTAATTAATAGTACAATTATAAAGATGAGCTATCATCAATTATAACAAATGTTTTACACCAATGCAAGGTACTGGTGGTGGGGTGGTATGTGAGAGTCCTGTATTTTATGCATTGTTCTATAAATCCACAACTTCTCTAACAAAGGGGAAAAAAAGACATTATATGGCTCAGCTAGTAATAGCTGATGGTTGTTGGGTTTTATGTTTCTTTGTTTGTTAGTTTTTGAGGTCCCGAGACTGGGGATTGAACTTGGGACCTCGTCTATGGGAAGCCGGTGCTCAACCACTGAGCCACATAGGCAATACTGAGTTGGTTTTCTCATTTGTTTGCTTCTTCTTTTTTGTTGTTGTTGTTTGTTTTTTAGGAGGCACTGGGAATTGCACATGGAACCTCCCATGTGGGAAGCAGGCACTCAACCACTTGAGCCACATCTGCTCCCATTTTTTTTTTTTTTTAATTTTATGTTTTGCAGGGAGTGCAGTCCCTTTTTTTCTCCAGTAGAGAACCATTTTGTGAAATTGTGAAATGCCCTGCATGAGAGGCACTGGATATGTTGTGGGTTCAGAAGAAAAGGAAATCTGTGACTTTGGGGGAGGAGATCAGAGGCGGCTTTGTGGAAGAGATGCATTAGAAGTTTTTTGAGGGTTAATTGTGTTGAGCCAAGTGATAAACGCAGAGCATGTGCACATTTCCTTTCTTGGTGCTCCAACATGAATTCCAAGCATTTGCTGGGTATTCCCCCAAGAAATGATAAGCTTCTTATAGCAGGAACCATGATTTTACATTTTATTTATTATCCCCACAGAGAAGCTGGTAGAAATAAAATAAATACTGTTGCTGATGACCTGGGACTCGTGGAGAAGTTCTTCTTATAACTGAGTGGTTGATGGGTACATTGTGAAAAACCCTCTCTTTCTGAAGAACAGAAAGGGAGGCTTGAAGAAACTAGGTAAAGCCAGGGATTGGATGAAGCTTTCTCTTTTCTAGATGGTTTCATTTGTGTGAGCTCCAGTCCATACGCTCAGATAGTATAGACTGGTATGCATTGAATAGTAGACTTTGCATTGTAATTTGGGTTGTTCATCATTTGTAAGTCCTCACTGAAAAAGTCTTTTTATTTTATTTTTAAAAATTTTCCAACATTTCATTCAGCTATGCAAATAGGGAACTATTGCCTATAAAGATGTTTAGATTGAACGTATACCGAAACGTTCAAGGCAAAGTTGGGTTCATCTGGCTCATCAGCTCTGCCCATGTGAAAATTCTACCTCCAGTGCCATGAGGCTTTGGGTTTCATATTACTTCAAGAAAATGTGCTTTCGTTGAAGAGATCTTTTGCTAGATGGTGTAAATTACTGAGACAGTAATGTCATGCGCAAGTGTTTCAACAATTCTCCTATGCAATTCTGTAGTGTAGTGTTGTGTAGATCCCAAATGTGGACACTCTTGTGAAGGTGCAATGATGCTACAGGAAAAAAAAAAAAGCTATGTTTAAAATATGTTTTAAATATGTATTCCCTAGGAATTTATTGTAGGAACAAGAAACAAAAAACAAAAAAAAGAGAGAAAATATCAAGAATAAAATAAAAATCTCCCATAAGTCTATGATTCTTAACATTCTTTTATAGATCCTATTTCATAAATAGACAGATACACATTTTTTAAACAGACATAGAAGAATACTGAAAATCCCATTTTGTAACTTGATTATTTTTTATTTAATATATGAGGTGGTTGATAAATATGCTTTTGCACGTCCTTAATTTTTGTGCAGGTTTTTTTGTTTTCCTCCTCAAATACATTCCCCTATCACATCCTGATTTATTGGGGTGGGGAAGACATTTGCCATGTGATTGGGTGGAAAGACCCCACACTCTCAGCTCCAGGAATGCCCCCAAGTGCTGAGAGATGTTTTAGCTCTGTGAGCCACTCCCCCTCAGTCCCAGTGATTGGTGCAAGAATGGGCCTGAGACAGTGTAGACCAGTGAGAGATAGCAGGTCCCAGGTCAAGTAGCTATCAGAAGAGCCTCTCTCGCCTACTCAGGCCAGCAATCAAGATGTAAGGCTTGGACGTGTGAGGCTTGAAGTTTCCTCAGACATTGTGTGACAGGAGGAGAGAGCCCTTACTGGCCAGAGGAAGGCCCTTTGCTGTGGGCCTATAGGATGGATAAGGATTGCTCCTCCCTGTTCTGAAATGGCTTCCCCTGGAAAGAGCAGGCCTTAGAAGCCCTGTGTGGGGTAGTGCTAGTTCCAATGGGAAGAGATTTAGCTTTGGAGTGAGCTGAACCTGGCTTCAAATTACAGCCCAGCCACACCTCGCCGTGGTTTAACCCTAAGTGAACTAGTCACTCTCTTTGAAACTCAATTTCATTACTTGTAAAGTGGGGACAAGGAAAACTAACTATAAGCTTGTGAGAATTCAGATATACTCAATTGCAAGAGTCTTGTGAGGTTTGGGTTTTGTGAAAGAGACAGACACAGAGGAGGGGAGAAACAAAGAATGAGGGAGACAGGGTGTCTTAGCATTCTGGGGCAGAATTAGAGGGAATCAGAGCATGGATCTCCCTGTACATGGCCTTAGGGGAAATCAGTGCTGGCACAGCATTCCTCACACTTGAGTGTGCACACATATCACCTGGGGATTTTGTTAAAATGCAGATTCTGATTCTGGAGGTCTTGGATGATGCCTGAGTTTCTGTATTTTTAACTCGCCCCCAGGTGATACTGATCTGGGAGTGAATGTGTGGACCACTTGGTAGAAAGACTCGAGATCACAAATGAAAATGGATCTCTTCACCCTTATTTTTATTCCCAAGAAGCTCTCCCTACCACCCCATTAAATGGCTAGCTCTTTCAGGACAATTCAGTGTTCTGTGCTACATGTTTGTTCACTACGTATAAGAAAAGGGATTAATTATGAAAGGCAAAAGGATCCCCAAAGTCACCTTTCCCATACTGTGTAGCCTAACTGGAGCATCCATTAAAATGGATCTGAGCTCCTAAGTCAGAAAGCATTGGAGGAATCATGGCCAAGGTCTTGGGTGGAGGGCTTCTTGGAAGGGAAGATGGGAAATGAAAGGCTCTAGGTGTCACCAATTCTCACTATTGTTGGGTATTCACATCTCTCTGTGCAGGAAGCAGCTTCATCTGCAGTTTCCTCAATGAGCCCTGGGAGAGCAAATTACTCCTTGGATAGGAGGTGGATAAGGAGGTGACTTGTTTCCCATTGGCAAGCAGTTTACATGTGGCCAGAATCCAAGCCCTGGGTTCTGCACACTTGAAGTATAATCAGAGTGCTCTAGATTTAGGGTCAGAAGAACTGGATGCCACTCACAGCTCGGAATTACCTGCTCAGATCCTTTGACAAGTTACCCAACCTCCCTGAGACTCAGACTGTTCATCTGTAAAATGACGATTCTCAAATAGTACATGCTTTCTAACAACCCCATTATGAGAAATTGAAGTTGAGAAAATATGTGAAAGAACTTTGAAAAAAAAAAAAGGACATTATACAATTGTAAAGGATTATAGGAATGAGAATTCTCAGCAGCTTAGCTACTAAATTGTCCAACTGTAAAATTATGTCTAGGACCCTAGAACCCAGTGAGGTAGGGTTTAAATAAACCTGAGGAAGGGGTAATATAGAGAGAAGGGTGCATAAATGCTCCCCTGGAAGTCTATCATGCCCTCAGGATACTGTACACTCTCGAATGTGGTAGTCACCCCTGCCACCACAGCCATGACCTGGTCAGGATGGGGCCAGCCAGAACAGGACACCCATTGTGGGCTTATGGCCCCTGGAGGTGTACAGTGTACATTTAGCTTGAAGGTGAAGAAATCTCCTTGCTTTAATAAAGCAAATGTGGGCAAGAGGATGGAGTCGTTTCTTCCATATTGTTGATACTGGAATGAGAATACCCCTAAAATCCAAAGCTAGGAGGGAAAGAACAGAGAAAGTATCCCCATCCCCCTACCCACTATAGTTACACACAACCTGGAAACCTGCCAGCTTCCTAATATTATTTATTTCCGCTCCCTAACCTGAATTAACCAGCCCCATACCTTTGTTTTGAAGAGATGAGCACATGCTATGAATAGGCTTCTTGATGTTTTGGAGGAACCAGTAATAACTCAGAACCCATCTGGCCTATGGGGCAGGGAGGCCTGGGATCTGGCCACAGGAAAGTACTGGGCTAGAATAAGGCAAGCACTGTCATCAAATTCTTCTTGTGCCTTAGTCCACATGGTCCAATAATCAGAAGATGTCCCTTATACTTCATATACAGTACCATTCTGATAGATAATGAAGCTGAGGATATTGAAAGTGAAAGGATACCAGCTAATGTCCGGAGACTGGGAATAGTAATGAAGATGAGGTCAAAAAATCCACCATTTGCCCAGAATGGCTCTTCCATTTAACCATGAGTTTCCACCTAAATGTCATCTCTTAAGTTCATCTTTCCTACCCAATAAACAAATTAACAACCATTCACAAGTCACATATGCACTCTATAATCCTCTTACTTCCTCTTCTTCCTCAGCAATTGGTATTCTATTATTTGCTTTTTTTTTTTCTTCCCAGTTTTCTCTCTTCCTTCACTATAATGTAAGTTCCATGAAAGTTTTGATTTTGTCATTCAATATTGTATCTCTGGCACCTAACATAATAGATGCCTGATAAATATTTCTGAATGAATGATGGTATTAATATCTCTGAACCCTTTCCCCACCTTACAGCTTTAGAGTCTTCTTTTACTTTCTTCCACCCTTCTCACCTCCTTCAAAGTTTTCCTCAGTCTATTTCTCTGTTATCATCAACATCATTATCATCACTACTATAAACATCACAAAATTGTTTGCATTTCTATACACGGAGAATTTGAAAACCAAGGGCTCTCCTGGTAATATACCTATTGGGCAGAGGAGGGGCCAGTAACTGCACTTCAATTCAAACATTTCTCAACCTTGTTCAGTTGTCTCCTTCCTGAAATCCACTCTTCAGGGTGCACTTTTCTCCAGGGCATTTATGAAATGGGATGGAGTTAGTTGGAGAAAAGGAAAGTCATAAAATCACTTTCCTGGTGATATCATACATCGGGACCTAAACGGCATGCCGACATCCCAATCCCTGAAATGCATAGTGATTTCTAACTGGCAGGAAACATGTTTCTCCAGTGTGAGCAATTTTTTTCTCAGAGGAGAGAATAATCTTTGGACAATTTCTAACGTATACTAGACACTCCAATTTTTTTTTTGAAACAGTGCATGGTTGCATGGTTGAAACCCCTCTGGCTACTCCCTTTTTCCCCTCCTATGTTGGTGGCTTGAATGCTGGGGATTTGTGGTAGAGTTTACCATGCATCCATACTTTTTTTCCCCCTAAAGCGCAGCTGTCACTGTGCAGCCTCTGTCTTCCTGTACATAAAACATTCCCTGTGCATCTGGAGACTCAAAAAAAGGGACCCCACCAGTCTGCACATGAAATTTGCAGCACTCGCCTGCTGCACCTGTGGGCTGAGCGATCTGGAATATATTTGCGTTTCCTGGTCACAGTTGGAGCAGTGAGATTTGACCTCTAGAAGGCAGTGGTTTGTTGAGGGCCTGTTGTTAGTTCTTTTTTAAATCATGTACACATTGTGAGAGTCGGACACCTCTGCGAACTGAAGGCTGAAGGAATGTGTCTTGAAGCCAAGTCTAGACAGAATTCCAAGGCAGGGGAGTCAGAGGGGACAGGAAAAAACACCACATGGTCCACGCCAACTTTCTGTCTGACAATTTCACCATTTTTGTGTTTTTGGATTTGAGCCAACATGGGAGGCCTTTTGTGCCAAGAATGACCATAACAAGTGAGATGGGGGTTCTAATGGAGGTTAATTTTAATGTTCCACCTTTCTTCAGATCTTCATTTAGAGTGCATTAAGCTTCCTGAGGCAGCCCCGTGATTTTCCAAATCTCTGGTTTACTGAAGGGAGGCAGAACAGGAGGCCAAGCTATTCTCTGTCATTTCTCAGTTTAAAGCCACCTGTAGTCAATCACCAGATGAATGGGGATTTAGGAAAACAATTGAATTAGGAAAGTACTAATCCCAACTGTCAGTGTGAGGAGTAGAATACAGGATGAAAGCGAAGGAGACAGGCGAGATCTTTCCACCCCGCTTCTGCAGACGCCCAATTCAGCTTAACAACTCAAGGCTGAGGCAGCCTGAGTTACACAACTGGCACCCCACTAAGAGGAGTCCACCAAGCCCTCATGTGGTTCATGGCCTTGAAATAACCTGCCTATCCCCACCCATTTCAAACTCTGTGTCCCAAGGGAAACTTGTTCTCCCAACATAGGATACTTTCTTTTTCAGTATCTACTCTCCTCTTCCCTCAACCTACTCATCCAATCAGCCATGTAGTCCCACTGATGTTACTTCCAGCCCCATCCATACCCATCTGTACTGCAGTTCCTCCAGTGCAGGCCTCACCATCTCTTACTTGGACCTTTACAGTAGTCTTTTGCTTTCCCTCATACAATCATGTTCTCAGCTCCTAGCCCCACTCTCCAACTCCATTCTTCATACAACAGACAGCACCACGGAGCTGCTATATAAATCTGACTTCACCTGTCTGCCTCACACTCTACTCTTTGATCATATCAGTAAGTTTATGGTCCACCTGCCCCCACTCTCAGCACACACCCTCCACTGCCTCAGGCTTTGTGCCTTTGCCCTTGCTTTGCCCACTTTCTGGAATGGAATGGTCAACTTGCTTCGCTTGGATAGCACTCACTTCCCAAGACTTAGATAAGCTCTACTCCTTGTCAGATGCATTCCTTAGACAGAATAACCCTTCTCATTCTGTTCACAACTTCCTAAATTATATGGAAATAATCTCTTTGATGACATTTCCTCTCCAAATTCCCAGCACCTAGAGAGCAAGATTATACCTACAATGCCTGCTCCAACACTGGAAGACAGTGGATACCCAAGAAATCTTTGATGGAGCAGAAGTGATGAGTCTCTCTTGCATTGGACTCTTGACTCACTTTATTTCCTTTCTTGACAATGTTTAGATATCCTTCTAGTAATGCTGCTCCTGGTGTCTTGCTGAACAGCCCTTTCATCACTGAACAGCTTTGCCTAGGCATGTAGCTTCCAGCCCTGGAGAATCTCAGTGGCCTTTCTCAAGTTATTAAGGTTCACTTTTGTGTTGTACAGTCCTATGCTTTTTAATTTTTTTTTCTAACAACACATATACAACCTAAAATTTCCCCTTTTGAACATATTCAAATACATATTTCAGTACTGTTAATTACATTCACAATATGCTACCATCAACACCATCCATTACCAAAACTTTTCTATGAATTCTAATGGAAACTTTGTACAATTTCAGCATTAATGTCTATTCCCTACCCCTATTCCAGCCCCTGGTAACCTCTATTCTAGATTCTGAAGCTATGCATATACTTATTATAATTATTTCATATTAGTGAAGTCATATGATATTTGTCCATTTGTGTCTGGCTTATTTCATTCAACATGACGTCTTGAAAGTTCATCCATGTTGTTGCATGTATCAGAACTTCATTGATGTTTATGGCTGAATAATATCCCATTGTGTGTAGATACCACATTTTGTTTATCCATGCATTGACTGGTGGACACTTGGGTTGCTTCAACCTTGACAAAGTGAATAATGCAACTGTGAGCATCAGTGTGCAAATATCTGTTTGAGTTCCTGGTTTTAATTCTTTTGGGTATATACCTAGTTGTGGTATTGCCAAGTCATATGGAAATTCTATTCTTATCTTTCTGATGAACAACTAAACTGTCTTCAACAGTGGCTGTGCCATTTTACATTCCCATCATGAATGAATGAGTGTTTCTATTTCTCCAAAAACTGCAAAACTTTTAATTTTACATTTTTTAGTAGTAGCCATTCTAGTGGGTGTGAAATGGCATCTCATAGTGGTTTTTATTTGCATTTCCCTAGTAGCTAATGATGTTGAGCATCTTTTCATGTGCTTTTAGCCCATTCATATATCTTCTATGGAGAAATGTCTATTCAAGACTTTTGTCCATTTTTTAAAAAGTGGGGGTTTGTTTATTTGTTGTGGAATTGAAAGATTTCTTTATATATTATGGATAATAAACCCTTATCAGATATGTGGTTTCCAAATATTTTCCCATTGTGTAGGTTGTCTTTTTACTTTCATTATGAAACCCTTTGATGTGGAACAGCTTTCAATTTTCATGAGGTCCCATTTATCTATGTTTTCTTTTGTTTTTCATACTTTGGGTATAAAGTCTAAGAAAACATTGCCTAACACAAGGTCCTGAAGATGTTCCCCTATATTTTCTTATAGGAATTTTATTGTTCTGGTTCTTATATATAAGCCCTTGATCCATTTTGAGTTGATTTTTTTTATATGACATAAGGGTCCACCTTCATTCTTTCGCACATACATATCCAATTTTCCCAGTGCCATTTGTTGAAAAGACTATCCTTTCTCTATTTAGTGGACTTGGGACCCTTGTCAAAAATCAATTGGTCATAAATGTGAGGGTTGAATTTCTGAACTCTCAATTCTATTTCATTTGTCTATATGCCTGTCCTTATGCCGGTACCATGCACTTTTGAATAGTGTGGCTTTGTAATAAATTTTAAGACTGAGATATGTGAGTTGTCCAACTTCATTCTTGTTTTTCAAGATGGCTTTGACTTTTTGGGGTCCCTTACCCCTCCATATAAATTTGGAGATTAGTTTTTCCATTTCTTCAAAGAAGGCTGGTGAAAATTTGATTGGGATTGTGCTGAATCTGTAAATCCCTTTGGGCAGAATTGAGATCTTTAAAATATTTAGTCTTCCAATCCTTTAACTTGGAATACTCTTCCATTTATTTAGCTTTCTCATTTCTTTTAACAATGTTTTATAGTTTTCCCTGTGCAAGTTGTTTATATCCTTGGTTAGACATATTCTTAGATATCTGATTCTTTAAGTTGCTATTGTAAATGGAAAATTTTTCTTGATTTCTTCTTCTGATTGTTCATTTTTAGTGTGTAGAAACAGTGCTGAGTTTTGGGCATTGATGTTGTACCTTGCCACTTTGCTGAATTTGTTTATTCTAGTTTTATTGCAGATTTTCCATGACTTTCTGCATAAAACATTATGTCATCTGCAAATAGAGAAAGTTTCATTGCTTTCTTTCCAATTTGGATGCCTTTTATTTCATTTTCTTGCCTAATTGCTCTGGCTAGAACCTCCAGTTCAATGTTGAATAACAGTGGTGACAGTGGGAAACCTTGTATTGTTCCTGATCTTAGAGGGAAAGCTTTCAATCTTTCACCATTGAATATAATGTTAGTTTTAGGTTTTTCATATATCCCCTTTATCATATTGAGAAAGGTTCCTTCTATTCCTAGTTTTTAAAGTGTTTTTATTAAGAAGGGGCACTGCATTTTGTCAATTGCCTTTAATGCATCAACTGAGATGATCAAGTGGGTTTGTCCCCTTCATTCTATTAATGTGGTACATTATATTTATTGATTTTCTTATATTGAACCACCCTTGCATACCTGGGATAAATCCCACTTGATCATAGCATATAATTCTTTTAATGTGCTGTTGGATTCTTTTTTTATATGGCATATAATTCTTTTAATGTGCTGTTGGTTTGCTGGTATTTTGTTGAAGATTTTTGCATCTATATTCATAAAGGATATGAATATCCTTAGTCTAGCTAAAATTTCTGATTTTATCAATCTTTTTATGGAAGTAACTTGGTTTTTTTGATTGGCTTTATTGATTTTTATTCTCTATTTCATTTGTCTCCACTGTAATCTTTGTTATTTCCTTCTTTCTGTCTGCTTTGAGTTTAATTTACTCTTCTAGAGCCTCCAGTTTTGAGGTTAGGCCTCTGATTTGAGATCTTTCTTCATTTTTAATGTAAGCATTTGAGCTATAAATTTCCCTCTCAGCACTGCTTTTGCTGCATCCCATAACTTTTGGTATGCTGTGTTTTCATTTTCATTTGCCTTAAAATATTTCCTAATTTCCCTTGCAATTTCTTCTTTGACCCATTGGATGATTAAGAGTATATTGTTTTAGTTCCACATATTTGTGAATTTTCCATTTCTCCCTCTGTTATTGATTTCTAGCTTCATTACCATGGGATCAGAGAAGATACATTATATGATTTCATTATTTTTTAATTTTTTGAAACTTGTTTATGATCTAACATATGCTCTTCCAGGAGAATGACCCATGTGCACTAGAGAAGAATGTGTGTTCTGCTGCTGTTGTTTGTAGGGCAAATCAAATTATAATGCACTCCCTCAACTTTAGTAATTTATCTCTCATTTATGAAAGAAAGTCTTGTCAGATATAAAATTCTTGGTTGGCAACTGTTTTGTTTTTTTCAGCACTTTCAATATTTCTACTATTGTCTTTTTGCCTCCATGGTTTCTCATGAGAAATCAGCACAATCTTATTTGGATTCTCTTTGTACATCACTCATTGCTTTTCTCTTGCAGCTTTCAGAAATCTCTCCTTTTTCTTGGCATTGGACAATTTGATTATTATGTGTCTGGGCATAGTTCCTTTTAAGTTTATCCTAGTTCGGGTTCATTGGGCTTCTTGAATGTACTTGTTCATCTCTTTTGTTAAATTTGGGAAGTTTTCTGCCATTATTCTCTTTTTTAATATTCCTTCTGCTCTTTTCTTTCTTTCTTCTCCTTCTACGACAACCATGGCATGTATACTTGTACACTTGATGGTGTTCCCAGTCTCTTAGGCTCTGTTCATTCTTTTTTATTCTTTTTTCTTTCTGCTTCTCAGCCTTTGAATCATTTCAATTGTCTTGTCTTTGAGACCACTGATTCTTCTGCCACCTCCAATCTGTTGGTAAAACTGTCTAAGGAATTTTTCATTTCAATTATTTTGTTCTTCAACTTTATTTCTGTTTGGTTCCTATTGAGAATCTCAAAGAGATTCCCATATTTTTATCTTCTTTAGGAGGCACCAGGAAACAAACCCGGGACCTCCCATGTGGGAGTCGGACACTCAACTGCTTGAGCCACATCTGTTCCCAAGATTCTCATATTTTTTTATTGTTTTCCTCATATCCTTTAGGTTTTTTTTTTCCCTCCATATATTCCTTTATCTCCTTGAGCATATAGAGGATCTTTTTTTACAATCTCTGTCTGGTAAGTTCAAAGTCTAGTCCTCTTCCTTGATGGTTTCTGGATTTTTATCTTAATCTTTCGGGTAGGCCATCATTTCCTGTTTTTTTTTTGTTTGTTTGTTTGTTTTGTAATATTTTAAAGTGTTAACTCTAGAATTTAGTCTCTAAGCTGTCTGTTCCTTAAGTTTGTTTCCTACTGAGATTTTGTTGAATACCAGGAGCCAAACAAAACAAACAAACCAAGACAAAAAGCACCTTTCGCTGTCTTTGCAAATTGGCTCTGCTTTGGCTGGTAGTCTCCTTCAGGGCTTAGTCTTCTTATCAAGAAGATCAACCCCAGGCAAATGGGAAGTACAGGGTCCTCTTTGTCTTATCTAAAGGCCTTGGAACCCCAGTGCCTGCTTCTTTCCTGGGCTTGTGCTTGCTAGAGGCCTTTGGAATTCTTCATTTACAGATTATAGGAGTTTGACTGAATGCCTTCTCTATGCCCTTTGAAATAGACTTTCACTTCCTGCTAGGTGCTCTCTTGTGTGATTTAATATAGGAATCCTTTGCCCCAGACTAGCTTCAACTTAATTGTTTCTCACACTGTCCCAGCTCTCTTCAAGCACCTTCTCTGCCCTCAGGAAAAAGCCTGGGAGGGCCCTGAGACAGTTCCAGACTCAGTTCCTCAGACTTCCACCTGATACATTGGCACTGATTTACATACACCCCATTACATGCACAGAGGCCACTCTACTTCTTCTGGAACAGGGCCAGGGCCCCACAACTGGAGAGCAAGCTAACTCCACCTTTGGTTGTGGAAGAGGTGGGGGTGGAGGCTGGCAAGGGCATCAGGAACTTCTTTGGCTTTTGAAGTCAAGTTTTCTTGATTCAGCCCTTTCCCAGATAATGCAGCCCTTTAACTGTTCCATAGTTTTAAGGAAGGTTATTCTCTTTAAGATTTCCCTGCTGCCTTTGCCCAAGGGGGCTTAGAACAATAGCCACCTTCAGAGCTGGCCCCCAGTAGTCTGAAGTAGCTGATCAAAGATAGAAATCTGGGATCAGACTACACATACCCAGAGCTTGGAGGACTAGGTCTTTATGTCCCATGCTGGCACCAGCAAGCTGTGCCAGGAGCCAGAGTTCCAGTCCCCACTGCTGCCTACCACAAGGCTGGGGGACACAGGATGGTAGACACTCAGGGAGGGAAAAACTTACTAGAATTTATCATAATTTATTAGTCTATCTCTTCCTCCCACAACTCCCTGAATAATGCACAGTGTTCCCCTAGACTCCAGGTTTCAAAGTAGTTGATTCAGACAGTTCCTGCCAGTTCAATAGTTGTTTTGTGGAGGGACTGATTCCTAGAGCCTTCTGCCCTACCATTTTCTCACAATAATCCTCTGCTGGCTTGTTTTATGAGATTTGGGAGGAGGCAAATTTTATAGAGAAATTCTAAGTGTTGTTCAAAACAACTCAATTTCTTATTAAACATGAATATATATGTGTGTGCATATATATTCCTTATTATACTTACATACACATGTGCACACAAACAAACTGATCTCTGATGGTAGGAGTTTCCAATCTTGTTGCTATGTTCATAATTTATTCATATACCAAGCATTTTCCTACAAAAAGCCAGGTATTAAATGACATTCTAGGTACCAGTTTATGTAACTATGATTCTTTGATTATAAGCACTAGAAACAAGCTCTTGTTCTCTTAAGTTAAGAAATAGGGAATTTGTCACAAAGATACTGGGGAACTCAGAATTAAGGAAAAGCAATGAAACTTCCTTAAAGATGTGATATTGTGTTTTATAAATCAGGGTGAGAAATTTGGATTTAATTACAATGTGTAGAGATCTGATTTTTATTTTCAAATAATTTCTCAGCTGCTGTGTGGAAGACAGAGTATAAAAGATCAGGATGGAATCAGAACTGCAAGTTAGGAGACAAATTTCAGTGGGCAGGTATTCCAGTTTTCTAGGCTGCCAAAATGCATTATACCAGAAATTGGTTGGCTTTTATAATGGGGATTCATTAACTTACAAACTTACAGTTTTGAGGTTGTGAAAATGTCCAAATCAAGGCATCATCAAGCAATATTTTCTCCCCAAAGATGGGCTGCCAGTAATCCTGGACTCCTTTGTCAGTTGGCCAGGCACATAGCCACATCTGCTGGTCCCTCCTCTTCTGGGTTTCCTTGCTTTCAACTTCTGGCTTCAGTGGCTTTCTCTCTGCTTCTGTGTCTTTCTTTCCATATTCATCCAGTTTATAGACTCCAATAAGCAGGTTAAGACCCACCTTGGACCATGCCTTACTGAAGTAATCTAATCAAAAGGCCCTTAACTGAAGTAACCTAAGCAAAAGGTCCCACTCGCAGTAGGTTCACATCTACAAGAATGAACCAGCTTTAAGAACATGATTTTCTGGACTACCTACAGTCTCAAACTACCACAGCAGGTAAGAAATAATGGGACTTCTGCTAGTGGTCATTCTTCATCTGGAACAGAATGGACAGAAATAAAATGTATCTTTAAGATTAAGGAAGAGAAAGAGGGATCAAAAAAATGGCTCTTATTTTTCTGGCTTCTAGGATTTTGACTTGAACAACTGGGTAAATATTCATGCTGTTTATTGAGAAGTCAAAAAGTGGGAAAGGGATATGTTTAAAGATGTTATCAACGTTATTGTTTAGGCAGTTTGAAATGTTGAGATGCTGAAACAGAAGTGGATATTTTACTTTGGAGTAAAATAGAGAGTACAGAGCTTGGAGTTTCATAGAGAGTACAGGACTTGGAGAGATCTATTTTCAATTTGTATATAGATGATATTTAAAGTCATGGGTCTGGATGAAATTACTAAACAAAAGAGTATAGATAGAGAACATTAGGAGGTTAGCATGGAGCTCTCATGCAGGTGGGTGAGAAATGAAAGCAGAAGAGTATGGTGTCCCAGAAACTTAGAAAAGAAAGACAGTGGAGTAAAGATGCATTAAAACTTGCTGAGAATTAAAGAGCAGAAAGAGAGGTTGCCTGCCAATGGATTTGGTGTCATGGAGGTCATCTGTGACCTTGACAGATTGCAAGCTCAAAGGTGTGGCAAGAATGGGAAAAAGTCTTCCCAGAAGCTTTGCTGTATTGGAGAGCAGAAGAATGTGATGGTAACTTGATGGGAATGGGGTGGGGAGGGTGACTTCAAGGCAGGGATACTTTGAGGTTGTATGTCCGGATGCTGATGGCAGTGATCCAGTAGAGGCGGAGAATTTGATGATTTTGCCAAGACAGGAGATAACTGCTGGAGCCAAGACTTTGAAAAGACAACAGGGTGTGAAATCTGGTGAATAATTGGGGCAGTTGCCATTTGTTGGGAATGGGGAACTTCATCCTTTAACACAAGAGGGAGGGCAGAGTAAAGGTAGATCAGTAAATAGGGTGGTAGAGGATTAGAAAGCACCTGGTTAATTGCTTGTTTCCTCATTAATGAGGTAAAGTCATCAGCTAAGTGTGAGGACAGTAGAGGTGTAGAAAATAGAAGGGTGAAAAATAGTTGTATGGGGAATTCTAAATGCGAACACAAAGGAAATAAAAGTAAGGCTGCCTAGCAGTATTGAATGTCCATTTGAGATTTATGGAAGTGAAATTTTCAAGACTAGTCAGCGTGGTTGAGTCTTTGTTTGGCAATGTTTAGCTGCCCTGGGGCAGGAGCCATGGCCTCTAATATTAATAATAATACCAGCATCAACTGCTTACTGTGTGTCAGGCATTTGTTAAAGCATTTTGCAAGTATTATTATTTATTTATTACAACTATTTTATGAATATGTGCCATTTTAATAGGGGAAGAAACTGAGGCACAGAGAGGTTAAAAAACTTGCCCAAAGTCACACAGCAAGTAAGGGCTGAAGTCCTTCACTGATCCTGGCAATGAGTCTCAATAGCCCACATAATTTGCACCTCCTAGTGTTAATACTAACATTAAAGGAGCCCATAGTATATAAAGCATCTAGTACAATGCCCTGTGATATCATGTATATCAGCATTTAGGGTGTAATATCATTTACTCCATAGAGTTTTTGTAAAGATTATAAAAGCTGGCATGTGTGAAATTCTGAGCCTAGCACCTAGAACTTAATAAATGTTGGTGCACTTCCACTCTATCCTCCCCATACCCAACTAATAGAATGTTTTGGCAACTAAAGCCTTCTATATTGGATTGCGGAGAACTGTCCTGCCATGTTAGGCCACTGGGTGGCGCCACCAAGGAACGAGCCGGGCTCACCTTCAGATCTTTAACTCATACTCAGGTGTGTGAGCAGAAGCTGGACTTGGAAAATCAAAAGAATTGTCAAAGAGAAATCAATAGATGGATAGAGAGAGAGGGATACGGTTGCATTTTAAAGCATATATTTGGGCAAGCAAATAAAACAAAGAGAGTGTTTATCCAAAGAGGCACTGTTACTTGATAGGCAGGCATCAAGAAAAGGGCAATGCAAATTTTTGTGCCTGCAAGCTGAAGAAGAGAGAAATCATGCCTACTTTCTCAAAATCAACCTGTACTTCAAAACTGTTAAATCTGTGGTCAGAAGAAATTTCGAACCTTGGCATGGACATTATTTCCTCTGCATACCTCCAACCAGCCCAGGTGATGGAGTCACTGAGCTGTAACTTGGTAAGGTCTGTGTCCTGCCGCAGCCTCCTGCCCAGCTCAATCTATAATTTGATAGCTATCTCTCTATCTGCCAACTCCACTCAAGGGCAGCAAATGAAAACACCTACTGTTCCAAGGAACTCTGCCTCATAAGGAGACTATGGCAGGTATCCTCCTTTGTGCAAAACCACATTCCAGGCATTTCTCTCTGAATAGCAAAAGAAATAGCATGGCATGCTTTACTTATCTTTCTTTCCCTCTGAGCAGTGATGTAATGTGATTGAAATCTGTGCCTGTTTATTATATCATCACCGAAACCTCTGTGGTATTCTGGAAAAGGTATAGATACAATGAAAAAAGTAAAATAAAAACCCACTGCACCACATCATTGCCTTTGGGTACTTTTTCCAAGTTCCACCTTTTCCATCCTTGGTCATCTTTATGTCTTTCTATTGCCTTCTGGATTGTTCCACTAAGGCCATATGTATCTGCTTGTAGCCAGTGCAAGTGCGTTCCCCAAACACAGATTCCCATGAAAACGGAACAAAAGAGGAGAGAGAGGCAGAGCATGTTAAATGTCTCATTAGGCCTTCTGTCTGATTCTCATTAGATTCGCTGACTGCTTCTCATTAGGCCCATTGCCTCAACTTCTTTCAGGCCCTGAATATGTAGGCCAGTGCTTATTGTCATGGTTGGTCGAGAGGATCCATTTCATTTATGCATAAATTGAATGTGGCTTCTGAAAAGTCCCAGGCAATTTCTTTTGGCAACATTAAGGCAGGCTTGTTGTTATTTGCTTTTTGTCGAGCAATCTGAAGCAGGGTGGGTAGAAGAAATAATTTGAAAGACCCAACATACAAACTTAAAACAATGCTGCAGAACTGGGGCCCGGGGAGATAATCGTTGCAGCCTAGAGGCCAGCCCCGTGTGCAGACATCTGCAACGGGTGACATCGCGGCAGGCACATCGAGGGCAAGGTCGCAAGTAGCCCTGGGCTCAGAAAATGAATGCAGCGGACGAAATGGGACGGCTGGCAGGCAGGTTATGGAAGAGTATGGCAAGCAGGGCACATCACACATTCGTAAGTTGTTACTCCCATCCTCCTTGTCCTCTGGTAACATCTGCCCGTGTGTTGAATTAAGAGCCAGATAATAATGGGGAACTCACTGCTCAGTTCAAGATTCTGCAAATTATGTTGTGTAGTGCATGACCCTTGGAAAAACAAATCACCTATGTCTCAATATTCTCATTAAAACAAGTGCCTGATCCCTTCCCCTGGGAAGAAACTCCCAATCCACGGAAATTAGAGATGGCATGCTTTTATGATACCAGTGGCTGTGCATTACACAGAACCTTTGTCTGCAATGGTAAAAATAGATATTGGTGAGCATTTTCCCAATAAGTAGTGAATGAATGCTACTCTTCTCTCATTTTCTTCTTCTTTCTTTGGTCCTGTTTTCTGTCTTTATGTTAGACTTTTTCATTTGGTGAATGTGATGTGGACCCAAGATGGTCTTGAGAGTCATCTGGTGCTGAAAATCAGAGAGATGATTCTCAAGAAATTACTTCCCCCCACCCCTCCCAGACAGAAAAGTTTGAAGGAAAAGATTTGGTAACCTTTGGAAAGCAAATATTTTCCCCTCAACTGAACATGTGATCTGTGTTTGATATAAACATGAAGAAGAAAACCAGACTGCCCAAAAGAAACATTTGTGAAATTAATGCCTGCCGATATAAGATTTGAAAACATCTCCCTGCCCCACCCTTGTCCCCCACCCCAAGGGGAGAGAAATTTCTCCATATAAAGCCTTCTGCTTCTCCGACAGGAAGCCAACTGGGTATTCCTCGAGGGAAGGAGGATGGTGATGACTCAGAGGAGAGCGGGTGTGGTCTCTTTCAGACAAGCTCCAGATGCTCCCTAAGCCGGAAAGACAAGGAAACTTCGCCTTTGTGGTTTTGCCTGAGTCTTCAAGGTTCCATTTTGGAGGTAGCCCTGGAATCGTGTTTTCATCCTGTGCTATATGGAGAATTTCTGTCTCGGTACATGACCTCAATGAAGTTACATATTTTTAAGGTTTTACTGCCATTACATCAGGCAATGCAATGCATTTATTGCCATTGTATCAGGTCTTAAAAGGACCTTCCGTAAAAGAAAGGAAACTTGGTTCATTTCAAAGATGCATCTATGAAGGCTCCCCCAACCCCCCCACTCCCCATCCCCCTACCCCCGCTTACTGACATTGACTTCTAAGCAAGGTTCAGCATCCTTGGTGAACTGATTCCTTTCCTAAGTGGAAGACTTGAGCTCCGAGAATTCCAGGAAATATGTAATCCAGAAAAGTTCAATTACTTTTCTTCCCAATTGGCTTAGAATTTTTTGTTTTATGAAGTCTTCTTAAGACAGCAGTTCTCTGTGCATTAATCTCTGAAAGAGACATTCTTATTGGTGCTTGTGAGCCATGATTGTGAGGATGACATAAAAAATTTTGGCTTCAAATCTCTTCAACCAAAAGCCCAGTTCAGAGACGGACTAGAACAATGGGCTGAAAATGATCTTGGCTTTTCAAGTGCTTTACCCTATCCAAAGCTTCAGTGTGAGAACCTGATCTTCCAGAAAGTATTTCTTTTATTGCCAACCATAGAGAATCACTGACAAAACTAATTAAAGAATTTGAACCTTATTCCGTCTTTTGTTAGCTGACCCTCAACCAGGGGCTTGACTCAAAACAAAGACACTCTGAGCCAACATGATAGAATGTGAGGCTCTCACCAAGAGAAAGAGGGCTGCACGCTCGCATTTTCCTCCTTGAAAGGAGCTACTTCAACGCACATACCTTGCTTTTTTTTTTTTTTTTCTTTCTTTTAAACAATGGAAAAGGCTTTGAGTTAACGTCGGAAATAATGAAGTTTGAAGTCCCTGAAAGTTATTCTTTTATTGGACTCGACTTTCCACCCTTCCCTTCCCTTGAATTCCAGGAGCCAGGTCAAGACAGTGAGTTCTCATGGAAAATTAAGCACTTTTGCAAAGGTGCCTAAAGAAATATGCTTGTTTCAGATTTCTGACTCTCAAGGGGATGACAGTCATTGATTTCCAGGCTTAGGACAATGATAAAGACTTCCAGATATGAATGGGCTTATACAGAATACTGCTAGTCTAACTGAAAAGACTCCTGCTGTAAAATATTTGCTCCCTCCCTGCATATTTACTCTTCTTGTTCTTTATTTTTTCTCCCTCCATTTTAAGATTATATAGTTTGGCAGCCATAGGAATGATCATGCACAATGGCATTTATTGATTGAATAACTTGGCTGATTGAAGAAAAACTATTTTAAGATTGTGGAATGCTTTTTTAAAGCTACAGAATTATCCACTGAAGTGAAGCCATCTAATATAACATATATCTTGGTTAGTCAGTTATGCAGCTGACATAAATTTGAAGAAGAAGGGGCCTCTGGGAGTCTCCTGGAAATTTTTTTTTCTTTTTATGGATATGGAAAAATATTAAAGCTTAGAGAGTCACCATTTATTTTTAAAATTAAGGAACAGAAACACAAATGTTATTTTATTCCAAAATGCACTTCCTTTCCATTTCGACTTTGGTGAAAATAAAGCAGAGCTTTTGGCACGAGTGAACGAGAAGGGTGTGTCTCATTTCTTCAGTTGCACACTCAACAGACCTGCCGGTCAGTCTGCACAATCCTGTTGAATCAGTTGAGATTGCCTCATTGAACAGGCTTTTCCAAAAACAATTCACATGGAGTCAAGGCCTCCTAAATCCAGAAGAAAACTAGGCACGTATACAGGAGTGGCTACATTTAAACAACAGTAGATACAAGTATATACTCAGAACCAGAGCCCATGCGCTCCTCTGAGTCTTGCTGAGAATATCGGTCTTGCTGTGTGCACGCTTCAGGAGATCACCCAGGGATCTGAATGCAATGCTTTGGCAATTCTTCTAATTCCCTCACTCTGGAAACCTAATCCTCAATGCTAGATAGATTCTCTTGCAAATGATCAAATACTTGACTTTGAACTTATGGTGAAAGATGTAATGCAGAGGGATCAATGAACAAAACTGCACTACGTGATCCCAGAAAAATGCAAAAAATAAGTAAAAGAAAAGAGAAATTAAAATTCATGGATTATTTGACCAAGAGAGAAGGCATGAAATTTGCTTTAAGAAAAGGCTTCTAACACAATGAGATCTTGAAGGAATCATCGCAACTGAGATCTAAGTAAAAGTGAAATCGTTTCTTTTTTTTTTTTTTGGAATCACTGCTTTCAATTGTGCTATGTAGACGCCACTATTTTGTCTTCCCTTAACAAAATCTTGGGTGTATTCCATAACTTCCTGGTCACATTTGGTAATTAAAACTTAGCGTGGCTTAATTTAAACCCTTAATTGTATCCAATTTAAAGTTAGAGCTGTGACTCTGGCTGCTTAGAAAGAGGCTGGGAGCAAGAGCTGGCTTTGGATCAAGGCTATCCCCTCCCTCCTCTAGATCCAGCTACTGCAGGAAGCCCAGAGAAGGACTAGGGGATCAGAGAGATCCTTCTTTAGATTACCATGTGTTCCTTGGAAGGAAGACCTCTGACATTGCTCTGATTTTTCCTGGTTCCATCTACTGCTACTGGTTTCCCCATAAGTGACGTACATGTGCTTTTTTTTTTCAGGCGGGGGTGTTGTTAGCCTTTCTCTGCTCTCCCTAGCGCAGCCTTGTCTGCCATCAGCCCTGGGTGAGCATCCCACATCTTGACTTGGTGGCTACTGGAGGAACCCCATGATTCCAGTCCCTCTACTAATGTCTGGACTCAGTCAGGTGGAGCCACTGAGAGACGAGCATCCTCTTTCACACCACCTGAACACAAAAGAAAAGTGGGTGAGTTGGAGGTCAGCCTGCCCTTCCCAGGTATTTCTGCCAGAGTTCCTCCAAGTCCGGATACTCATACCTTCAGAAATCTCCACACTGATCACGGGCCACAGTTTGCATATTTCTGTATGCCTGTACCACACCTCAGGGTTATGCATCAAGCTCCTTCAAGGGCTCTGGCACCCACTCTTCTGTAGAGACAGCTTGGGGTAGGGCCTGCTGGGGTAGGACTCCTCCAAGTGGGAATGAGATGCAAGTTTCCCTTTGTTGTGAGTACCCCAAGTCACTGCAAATGGCTTTCCTGGAAACTGCTCCCTGGCTTTGGAGAGGGGAAACACACCCTTCCTTGTCTCTTGGTTTGAAGGGAGAAGAGACGGTCACCACATGCACTGCAGTTCCCACAAGGCTCTGGATAAATGCTTCTTCCACCATCTTCCCTAGATGGGCAGAACCAGTAGGATGGCACTTGGGGGCAGTGGGACCATCCTTCTGCCTCTCCGTCACCCTGATGGGTGGTGTCTGGTCCCATTGCATGAAAGCTTCTTGATGGGTCTCATAAGAATATGAAGGTATCTTTGTTTCCGGTGGTATTAAACATCCTGTTATACTAACAAAAATGGACATGACTTAAAAATGACTTATTTAGAACAAATGTGGTTTAAAAAATGCAATTTATGTGGTAAACAATGGGCAATTGAATGAAAGAATACATTTCACACAGCTTATTTTAGTTATTCATTCTCAAAATAATTTTAATATTTAGGGCTGAAACAATAAGCTTTCTTCATGAAAATTAGAAGACAGTGACTGGGCTGAGATTACCTTCTCGAATCATAGGCACAGTACAAGGTAGACAGATAAAGGTAGAATAATTGAGACATATGTTGAATCATATGCCCACTAGTTTAGAATCATCTTGGAAACTCAGCTGCTAATTTACAGCCCCCAAATCAATGATTACATCCATCTACCCACCCATCCACCCATCCATCCATCTCAGTGTCCTGATTGTTATCATTTACAGGGTTTTCCTGATGTGGTCAAAGGATCAATTGTACCAGAATCACCTAGGGTACGCATTTTAAACAAGTACCTTATGTAAGCCTGATGGACATTAAAGTTTGAGAAAGTCTGGTCTATACTAAAGACTACAGAAGGTTATCTTCTCATCAGTAAAATCAATGGTCAGTTTCTTCAGTGGTAGTTCCCCAGGCATGATTAGCATCATGAGGAAACTTCCCTTGAAACATGTTCAACATGTTTCATTCACATGCAAACTTTGAAATGCCCATCTCAATCAAGAGAGTCTATAAAGTGTTTGCTCAATATATGGAAGATTTATTTAAGTGCATTCAGTGAGAAGGGTTCAGATCAAAAGAAAGCTGAATTCCTGCCCTCTAGCTTCATATCACCCAATACCACCTCTTCACGATCCTAAATTATTGTGTGTTTATTTGTTTATTTTACATTATCTGCTGTCCCAAACCTGAATGTAAGCTCTATGCTATCAGGAACCTTGTCTGCTTGTTCACTGCTGATGCTCAGTCCCTAGATTAGTACTTGACAGATAATAAGCATGTAGCTAATAACTCAACGAGTCACATAAATATGCATGAGTGAAATGCAAATTTTGTCAAAATAATAGGAAGACAATGAGGTAAATTAAGGACCTCAGTGGATTGACAAGTGGATAGTTAATCTTGGAAATCTTCATGGAGGTGTTGATCTTGAGCTGGAATCTGAAAGGGACAGAGAGTAGAAGGTAGGAACTTGTTTCTCCTCTATGGACCTGCTCAGGCAGAGGCCTTGAGGCAAAAATTGAGAAAGGGGGTCTGAAAAATAAGAAGCCCAGGTGGCTGGAGCAGAGGGACTCTGGAAAGGAGAAGCTGTAAATGCTAGTGGCAGTAGGGAGGGACTAGGTAGAGGAGAGCTAGAAGGTAATGGTCAGAAGTTTCTATTTGATCCAGATGGTAATAGGAAGCCACTGGAGGGCTGTGTTTACACATTTTCAAAATCCAATTAGGTTACCACATGTTTTTATGGTCTAATCACCCATTTTGGACCCATTAAATAAATTAGTTGAACGAGAAAAACAAAGGGAAAAAAATAGAACTATGTGTCATTTGATAGCATTAGGAAATCATGGGATAAATGTGTTAAATTGGAACGTTTGACCTGGAACCAAATTAATCCAAACATGGTCTTGATTCAGTCATCAAGAGTCTTGAACTGAACCAGGCCCATGGCTTATATTTGAAAGTATGAGAGATTACAAAAAATGAAATGATGATGGTTTTGGTGAGAAAAGGAAGCATCTCTCTCACTCTGAGTGGTTTGGACATTCATTTATGGAGGGTGCAAGGCTAGGCCAGCTGATTTCTCATGCTTGCGTCCAAGCTGTAGATTCTAACAATTCTATAAGAACACTAGTTGATACACAGGAGGAGGAAGCAGCTGTTCAGTGGAATTCCCTCTGGAGAGGAAGGAAGTCCAGCCATCCAGATGGGATCAGGCAGAGGGAGGAGGACAGGAGAAAAAGAGCAAATCCTGGGAAGATAGAGAGATGAACAAGCCTGAGATTTGTGCCTACTGCATATCCTTCACTCACTTTTAGCCACAAGCTAGATCCTAGAGAAAATGGAGTATGAAAACAAAATGGAAGTGGGAAGATGGAGAAAAATGTTGTTTTCTTAGGGAGAAAAGAGTGATCTTTATTCACTTGTGCTAGGATGTTTTCATTTCTTAGAATTCCACAAATCAGAGTGTGGTCTCCCAACCAGTGGCATCCACATCTCCTGGAAGCTTTGTTAGAAATTCAGAACCTTGAATCCCCATCTCAGACTTACTAAATAAGAATCTGCATTTTAACAATATTTCCCAAGTGATTTATAAACACATTAAATTAGAGAAGCACCGTCTTAAAGGCTTTGGAGCTACTAGATAAAAATGAAATTAGAGGTGAGAAGAGTTAGAGACTTGTAATCCCATGGGAGAGAAAACAGTCTTCCCCAATTGAACATGGCTAAGTCACAAGAACTGCTACAGAACTGCTTACCTACATCCACTCATAGAGAATCAGACTCACAGATGTACAAAAATACTCTGAAGTCACTGGGAATGGACTGGTGGGGGAATTTCTGCTGTTCCAACTGCAAATCAGCTTGTGTTTTCTTTACAATGTGGCTTTGGAGCTACTGTCTTTTCCCTGAATTACATCCAGCTCCCTTCATCAATTATATTTTATATTCTTTCTCTGTTTCACTTCATATACCACTCTGATAGCTTCCTCGAGTGCAGCCTCAGCTCAACCAATAAACAAGGAAGCCAAATGGAGACAGAAATGTAATCATTTTCCATTCAGCTGGAAAAATAATGGCTCCCCAGTTCCTCAAATGTGGAAATTTCCTGGAACCAGCCTCTTTCCAGGACCCAGGGACCCTTCTTCATTATTTCCAGTGAACTTTCCCTTACTCTTAAGTCTTTTCTTATACTCCTCATAAGGTTCCAGATTTGATTAAAGCATTCTCTCTTGTGTTTCTTCCCATCACCCCTCAAACTCCCTACTGCCTTTCTTTGTAATGTTTTAGCTTCTGTAAAGGGCAATGCTTTAAAAAAGCTATGAGCAGAGGTCCTGTTCTCTGACAGAACTGAGTTTCAGCCCCTCTCCTCTATTCCAGGTCAAGTCACTCCATCTCTCAAAGCTGCTGTTTCTTTATCTGTAAAATAGGAATAATGATATGAGCTACGAAGAACTTTGTCATTATTAAAAAGACAGTCTTACCTAAGTGCTCAGCAAGGTACCTGCACATATCAAGTGCTCAAAAAATAATAAATGGTCAGCTATCTCTGGGACCTTCAAAAGCAGATTCATCAGATAATCTCCGCTTCTCTGAAACACATTATATCCAAATGCCTCATTGATATTATGATTGCTCCAATTCTTTCTGGACAGGGCTGCCCTAAGACTCATGTTTTAGGTGAGGCAACTGCCACCCAAATATTTAATTACACTAATATTTTATCAGAAGACACTAAAAGAAAAATCAAAATAATGCAGCGGGATGCAAAATCAGGAAATGTATCATGATAAAACTATGGGTATACTTTTTGGCTTTCAAGACCTGTGATGAAAATTCTAAGTAAAAGCAAAAGATTTTGACTTTGTTTAAGTGTTTCCGCATTCAGGACTCTTGTCAAGTTCTGTGTACATGAATTGCACAGTGGCCAGCATAAGAACGCCATCTGCAAGCTACCATCGCTAATCCAAGTAACGAAGCTTTCTGATAAAGTCTTATATTGCTTTTATTTTATTTTTTACTGAACTTAATATGTGTTTGCAGAAAATATTGTCCCACACAATCTACTGTGCTCTTTCAGAGCAATGATAAATACAAATGGCATTTCATTTCAAACTGCGGAAATAATACACGATTTCTGCTCCTTTGGCGGACCAGTCATTTATCACAGGTCATTTACATAGAGCTGGATGGCTTGGTAAACTAATCACTAAGCTCTTTCATGTGGTACTTTCTTCTTCTTAGTACATGATGTGAAATTAGTTTGATGACTTCAGTTCCTTCTCTTGGGAACCATAACTCAATTCATAGATGGACCAAAAACATTTTGGCTGAACCCGCCAGCCTGGGTGCACATAGGGAGACTGTTGTGTCTTGATCTTGGATTCATTGATAGCTGGTGAGTCAGTTGTGACTCCGAGAAGGAAGCTTTGGCCGAAGATATGGGTAAAAAATAGTAATATAAAAAGTGGGGTATTTGTGGGTGTGTTTGTATGTGTCTGTGTGATATGTGTGTATGTGTTCGTGTGTGTACCTGCATGTGTATGTATTTACATGTACTGAGCAGGCTGATTTGGAAAGGCAAATATTCCAACAAGATTTCAAATAGCTGCTTAATAGAGTTTGATCATGACATGTTTTTTTTAATTTTTTAATTTTAATTTTAATTTTTTTGTTTTTTTCTTTTTAAAAACTGGGAATATCAATATGTATTATTAAACAAATAAATGGCTCCTGGGTGCTAGCATATTGTAAATAATCACAAACTCAGCTGGATTTATATCCTAGCTCCAAAACTTAAATAACTGTATGACCCTCTCTCTGGACTTCCATTTCCTCATCTGCAAAATAAGGATAATAACAGTACCTATCTGATAGAGTTCCTGTGACAATTAAGTTAAAAGGTGAATATGAAGCACTAGCATAATGTCTGATATAGCCAGTGCTCAATAAGGAGTAGTTATCTTAGTTACCATCTGCTAAGTGTTAGAAATGATCATGACATGTTTTAATTGCCTTTTTGAAAAACACAAAAACTTTAACTTCAGATATTTTCACTAATTTATTTATCCCCCTAATCCCTCACAACAGTATTTCTGGCCCCACATATACTTCTCAAACCCTTCTACTCCTCCACCAAGAGATGGAAGCTCACTGCCCTTCTCTTGAAATTGTGTGGGTCCTTGTAACTGCCTCAAGGCATAAAATATTGCACAAGTGATACTGTCTGACATTATCTAGGTCATAAAAGGTAATAGCTTTCATCTTTCTCTTGCCCTCTCTCTTTCTCGACATATGCCTTGAGAACCCTGTGCTGACACGTATGAAGTGAGCACCCTGGGGAGAGACAGCCATTGCAGCCCCTGGCTAGGAGCGACTTCCCAGCCCAGGGATCAGGCATGCGTGGGACTGAGGACGTTTTCATTGATTCCAGCTGCCAACCTTCAGTTGCTCTAGTTAACCCAAGGGGAGTCAGCCTTTGAGCCACTCCAGCAGCTATTGAGTGGAGCAGAGTGAGCTGTCCCCACCAATCCCAGCACAAATGGCAGATCTGTGAGCAAAATAATTGTTTTGTTGGTTTATGTTTCTCTATTCTGGGGTGGTTTGTTACACAGCAACAGGTAATTAGAACTACAGCATGTGAAATTAGTTTGAGGGTATCGTTTCCTTATTTTGGAAAACTATAACCCAATTCAAAGATGAACCAAAAACAGTTTGGCTGAACCTGCCAGCCTGGATTCACACAAAGGGGACAATTGTGACTTGATGTTGATTCGGTGAAAGGCAGTGAGTCAATTCTGGCTTCTGAAAAGGAGGCTTTGGCTGGGGAAGTCAATGATAAGATTTTTCAAAGCGTGTGTAACACATTGTACCAATGCCAATTTCCTGGTTTTGATAATGTGCTATAGTTATATAAGATGGAACCACTGGGGCACTCTAGGGGATGGCTGCATGGGATCTCTCTGATTATCTTTGCAACTTCAAAGTGAATCTAAATTATTTCAAAATAAAAAGTTTATTTAAAGAGTGTTTATATACTTGCATATATGTGTATGTATGTGTGTATATTGTAGTGAATGGGCTGAATTGGCATGATAAATATTTGATGAGATATCCAGTGCCTGCCTAATAGAGTTTGATGGTGACATATTTTTGTTACTTTTAAAAAACAAACATCAAATTTACATATTTTCATTAATTCATTCATGACGCCACCCCCCCGCATCTCTCATGGAATTTAAGAAGTGAGAAGGAGCCTTTTGCTTTCTTCCTTTCAGTCAAGGTACACAATTTTCATATTGAAAAGACCAAGGTAAATAATGATAAAGGGGCTTGAAAACTAAAAGAATTCTAGCTTCTCCCAATGAGTTCCATTTTCTTTCTGGGTACTGAGAGGACTTGGGGATGTGATTGACAGGCTGGAGATACTGATTACTGAAGAAAGGGAAAGTATCACACTTGACATTGATCCTAGTAATCAGTTTGAACTGATTTTTTAACAAGGGAAAATGAAACGAGACTATTGGAAAACAGCATAAGATCCCTAAGAAAAATGTTACTAAACTTTCTGAATTCCCTTTATTGTTGTTATTATTAGACTTATTTGACTGATTATCTGTGGAATATGGCACACATAATACATAAGGGGTCTGACACAGCATTCTACATGTATATGAAAAAGTTGGAGAAATTTGGAATGATTGATTGAAAATGGCCAGCCACTGTACAGCATATCCTAAAATTCCACGTATTTTTTCAATTATTTATCTGAGAATTGAGTTCTTTTTAAAATAAAAAGAGAAATAATCATTGAAAGTAGCACTTTTCTTTAATTAAAGAGAGCTATAATTACAGGCAGGAGATCTTGATGTGGCTCATGGAGAAGAAAATTACTTTTTCTCCCCTATAATCCAATGGTCATAGGAGGAGCGAGAAGTGTAAAAGGAGACTATGAAACAAGGGCAGAGATTAGATAAGGGGTTCTCATCTCAAAAAAGAAGACTGATTAATTAATAGTGGAGTTAAGAGAGGCTCTTAGTTTTTACTTTGTGTTGGTTTGCTGGTGTATGTATATGTTGTGTATATGTGTGTTGTGTGTTCATGTGTTTTTTTTTAAACAATTTATTCAGTGAAATAAATTCATGTAGAATATTGCTGAGAATAGTCTTGATCAGGGCTATCAAGCTTGACTGATCTTCACTTCCTATAAAAATGTGGATTCTCAGCCCCTTCCCCAGACCTTGTAAATCAGACTCTTTGAAAGTGAAGCCTTTAATTCTAAATTTTAAATGCTCCCCAGATGATTATTTAGAAATGAGTGGATATTCCAGTTTTCTAGCCTTCTATGTAGCTGGGAAGTGATACTGATACCATTTCTCTTCGACTGCACTGAAGTAACAAGACTATCCATGGGAGGTTCCTGGTAAAGCCTTTCAGGCAATGGGACAAAGAAGACTCAATGTGAACTATCTCCACAGTGTGGGAACACATTCAGAGTGACTTTATTTTAGATTTGTCTGTTTTAACCCAAGAACTCATTGACAAATATCCTCAAAAAATATCTTTACTGCTTCCTTTCTTGAATGCCAACAGTTCACCACACAAAATGTCCCTGGATGGGGCATTGCATGGCTGTGTGGGTGGGGAAGGGAATAAGGATGTATCAAGAAGGACAGTCTGTGTGGTTACTGCATTTAGTTAGAATAGTATATTAAAAATCTGATGTTTCGAGAGGTTCTTCAGAGTAGAAGGATTTATGCTGAAAAGGGATTGGTGTATTGGTTTGAAGCTGTATGTACCCCCAGAAAAACATGTTCTTAAGCCTAATCCATTCCTGTAGATGTGAACCCATCATAAGTAGGACCTTTTGAGGAGGTTACTTCAGTTAAGGTGTGGCCCACTTCAATCAAGATGGGTCTTAAACCTATTACTGGATTGCTTATAAGCAGAATGAAATTCAAATGTGGGGAGAGAAAGCCACAAGAAGCAAGAAGCTGAACATCAATGGAAGCCAGAAGACAAGGGAGAGACAAGCAGATGCCACCATGTGACTTGTCGTGTGAGAAGCTAAGGACCAAAGGTCACCAGCAGCTAGTCGCAGAACACCACAGTCTTGGGAAGAAAGCATTACCTTTATGACACCTTGATTTGGACTTTTTCCAGCTTCAAACCGTGAGCAAAAAAATTCCCATTGTTTAGCCCAACCCATTTCATGGTATTTGCTTGAGAAACCCAGAAAACGAATTGATTCTCAATATTCTGAGAAGCCCAGTTTGTTTCTGAAAATATTCTGACAGGCCAGATAAACAAAGGGGAAAGGGCTGTTATACAATAACGGGGATTATTCTCAATCTTGCAACTTGCATAGAGTTTCACCCTGATCGTTTCAGTATTATTCGGGAAGGCTAACTTCTGTTCTTTACAATCCCCAAATCTCAGAGCAAAGGTGTATTTCTCACTTACATCTCAGCACACTGTGGGTCAGGTGGGGTTTTGCTCCACAGAGTCATTTGGGGGCCCAAGATCCTTCCATATAGTGGTTCTATCATTTCATAGGACCTCAGACTCTTCCACTGGATTCTTTGCATTGGACCAGCAGACAAGGGATGAGAAAATAATGCAGGGAATCCAATGGGAAGATTTTTATCTTATTTGAGCCTCAGTTTGCACATTATATTAAAATGGGCTAATGATAATCCTAATTTTATGGGTTTGTAAAATGGATTAACTGAGAAGCTTAGCTCATTGTCTATCATGGCAGGAATGGTCCCTGTATAACTATCCCTCTTCCTGAGTTGGTATTAGGTCCCTTTTCTAGGAGGAGACCCAGCACTAACATGCACCCTCCTGAGTCTACCTTTCTGATCAAGGTGGGGGTAAGACCATGAGGTAAACAAGGCAACATCTCCTCATCTCTCTGAGTAGTAGTTACCTGGGCATTGTTCTTATTTATAAGCAGACCTGATCTTGCAAACACCTTCATCCATTCACACCTACAGGCTCTGCTACCAGCTGCCCTCCGCCATTGGAGCCTCTGCCTTCTACCCAGCCACCCTCCACATCTGCCACTCAACCACTGGGGAAGCACTAGACATTGTGACATGAAGGAAGGTTCTGTGAAAGTCAGAGGGCACTCAACAGCCTGGAATCTGGGATCAGCCACATCTCTATATCTAATGCTGTTTCTGTGGGATGAAATGTTCCCACTTTCCAAACATCCAACCTCCTATCAAAGTTGAAAGTATGATGAGGCCAAGGTATATCTTGGGAAAGGGAGTTTCTTATCCAGAGGCCTCATAAGGGATTCTTTTTGTTGTTGAAGTCACTGCAGTTTAAATTTTGCTCCTTAGCTTTCTTAGCTCTTCAGGGAAATACTATTTAAAGTTTACTATTATTTACTTTTATTTTTATTGTTTGGCAGGTGCATTCAGGATGGATGCATGATATCTAGTCTCACAGAGATAGATGTACATATACAATAAAATAACATATTATTTTATATTGAAAAATGTAACAGCCAACATGACAGCACATTACATCTAGGATGGACTTGTCAAGGTAGGGCCCATAGGCATCTGCCTCCCTGACTCACTTGCTTCTAGTTCATACTTTTTGTTTTTGTTGTTCCTTTAAAGTCAAATTTACTTTTTTTTCTAATTACAAAAGCATTATAAGAAATCGGAAAAAATATATGAGTAAAAAAAAGTGAGGAAAATATTGATCTCTTCTAATCTCACCACCAGCAATAACCAACAGCTAACGTCTTCCAAACATTTTAATATGTATACTTATGAGTATAAGCCAGATGTCAACTGAGTCTCTCTGCTCCTTATGATCTAGATGAGATACCTTGGTCCTTCATTTCATTGCCCCCCTCAAGAGTCTGGCAAATTCCCAGGGTCTCACATTCTAATGATCACCTGTAACTTGAATTTCCTGCTTCCTCAGAATTCCAGTCTCCATTCCTCAGTCTACAGCTTTTCCTTTATTTTTGCTTTGGTCATAGATGTAAATGTGGAAATCAGGTTCTTTCTTTGATTCAATAGTAATAACAAATCATCCATACAAAGATTTTTTTTTTTTTTTGGTGTGTAGCAGATTTAACTAAATGTTTCTAGGTTGGAAAGACAATTACATTTGAATGTTAGACATCATTTACCTTAGAATTTTTTGGTCTTTAAGCCATGTCACTCAGCCATTCACATTCTCCCCTCTCCCCATTCATGCTCTTTTTACTTGCTCCCTCTCACAAGCTGAAATCATATTCTTCACTATATTTTTAATTGGCAAATCAATTCAGATGTCTAAAGACTTTTCCTACAAAGTTAACTTCAGGAATTCCCTTTCTATATACAAAGTAAAACTTTGAAACTGTCATTTTTAAGTGGGCCTGAGTTGTTGGATAAGGACCATTCACTTCTGCATTGTGGCATGAAGTTTCCACTAAGGTCTCAAGATGCAATACATGGCAAAGCAAAAAGAGTTGGGAAAAGAAAAAAACAAAAACAAAACACATGGTAGGAATTTCAAAGGAGAGAGTAAAATTTGGTTTCACAGTTCTTAAGCCCCTCCTTCACATCAAAGCTATAAACAGGATAACAATGGAAATTAAGAAAGGATTTTAGAAAGACTATTTCACTTGCCAGAGCAATTACTGAGCTGAAAGAATCCCTTTCCCAGCTGAAAAGTGATGGAAGGATGGTGGGATGCTTTCCATTTCACATCAGTCAAAAGAGAGGAGCTTCAAGGATCACTCAGCGAGTTGATATATGCTCCTTTAATTGCGGAGACACCGTCCATTGGTGTCCAAATTCTCCCTGGAAAACCTCAAAGAAGAGATGGGCTAATGGGCTAGATGCCTGCCTCAGGGCAAGGGGAAGATGTGTGCTTCCTATGGGCCAAATGTGGCCTCACAATCGAAGAAGAGGTTGGAACCATTTTCAATCTAGTCCCAGAAGATTTACTTGGGGGGTCTTGTTCTTGGTTACTACCTAAGGGGCCACTGGGAAGAGAGTGACTAATTGGAGGGAACACAAGACAAAGTCCCAGGAAATGTAATCCAATGAGTCCAGTGGGGGCCCCAGCAAAGCCATCAAAGGGTTTACCTGAGAAAGAGAGCTTTAAATACCCACCAGGACCTGAGAACACGGGGCCCTCTCCTGACAGTACGTTAGAAAACTTTCCTGCTCCCTAACCTTTCTTGCTTCCCCAACAGGAACCCTGAAAGGGCCAGAAGCCATAGTTATCAAAATGGGGGAGAAGGTGAGGAAACAAAGTGGGGAATGAGGAACAGAGAATCACACAAGCCTTCCCAGAACTTTCACCTGCAGAGGGTCCAAGTCAGATGAAGGGAGAGTTTCATCTTAAAGCCAAATTCCATGTTTTGAGAATTGCATGATATTGGACCCTTTAAAGTCCTGAGTTCCGACTGTGTTTGCCTTACACAGATTGGTAGCATTTTATTATCTAAGAATGATAAATTAAAACAAAAGCATGGGGCTGCCTAAATTTTCATCAACAGGCATCTATTCCTCCTACTTAATAAAGTCTGAAGAAATAGTGGGAGGCAAAAATAAAGGTGATAAAAGAAGAAAAACAAATGGAAAGGCATGCCATGTTCTTGAATAGGGAAACAGCATAATAAAGATGTTATATACAGTTAAAAAATTGCAATGTATGACAACTTAATGTAACAGAGATAGACTCATTTATAATTTATAATTTCCCTACACATGATTCTTCTACCCCTTTTATTTGAGCCTATAATTAGCACTATATCCTTTAAAAATATGTCTCAGAGACTTCAATCTTAGGTCTGTTCATATGCTGGTTGAGTCCTGGATCTCAGCAGAGTTGTGGCCAGCATCTACTCTCCAGATCATCGGACTGGCCCAGGACAACTAACAAAATGATGATGATAGTCAACCTCCATCCCCCAAAGCAGAGAGCATCTACAACTGCAGGAAAAACATTTCCTTCCATCTGTCCCATAAGATCTAAGACCCTCTCAATCTGAGGCAGAGCGGGCATCGTCATCCCAAAATCCTCAAGGTTGAGGAATGTACAAACCATGGACAAAGTTAACTTATTAATATTGTAGTAATGGAAGAACATGTAACATTGATATAAAGATAGTGGTTACCAGAGGTTTTGAGGGGAGGGGAAGGGGTAATAGATGGAACATGGGGCATTTTTAAGGCACTGGAATTAAGTGTAAACCACAATGTAAACTATAGTCCTTGGTTAGTAGCAATGTTTCAATATTTATTCAGTTATAACAATTATGTTATTAAAAGAGGAAGATGTGGGAAGTAGAGGGGATGGGGTATTTGGGAATCCCTTATACTTTGATGTAGCTTTTCTGTAATCTAAAACCTCTTTAAAAATGAAGTTTATTATTTAAAAAACTGCAATCTACTTACTGTGAGGGAATTGTACACATAAATATGATTAAAATGATTTTTATGTTATGCATATTTTACCACAATAAAAACATTAAAAAAAATAAAGATGCTAGCAGATGAATTCCCCTGCAGTGAATCAACTATTCTGTAGCACTATTTTTCAGTTAATTCTTTAGCCAATCTCATTGACTTTTTTTTTTCTTTTTCCCTATAAACAACATTGAGATGATTATTCTCATATATCCTTAAGTATTTCTTTACATAAATTATTATGACAACTCATTTAATGCTATTTCTTTAGGCCAGCTGTGCTGGATCAATGTTTAGATTCATTATTAAAATTTTAGCTATGTACTGTCAAACTGCCCTTAGAAATGTCATATCAGTTTACATGCCATCCATGTGTGTGCTTGCCTTGCCTCCTTAAAATAATTTAACTTCTCCTGATTGATTGATTGATTTTAGGGTTCAATTTCCGGTACCTCATACATGCAAAGCAGGTACTCAACCACTGAGCTACACCCACTCCCTTCCTGATTGATTTATAATATAACTCTCAAAGGACAAAATTATTGCTGGTTTTTGAGATGGTACTTCACTTTCATTCTTGTTACTATACTTATGATTGTATTTCTGAAATCCAACCTGTTCACGTATCAGCAGCTGCCTTTAGGTCTTTTTTCAATAGACTTTGTTATTACAAGATGGAACAAAAATGCATACCTTGGTGTATTAGTCAGCCAAAGGGGGTGCTCATGCTAAATACCAGAAACTGGTTGGTTTTTATAAAGGGTATTTATTTGGGGTAGAAGCTTACAGTTAATAAGCCATAAAGCATAAGTTACTTTCCTCACCAGTTTATTGCCACATGTTGGAGCAAAATGGCTGCTTACATTCAGCCTTCCTCTTCCTCTTAAGGCTCCAGGTCAGGCTCTCTAGGCTTTGTCTCTCTCCCCAGGGCTCTGTTTCTCTTCTGGCTCAGCTGCTTGTTCTCTCCCCAAGGCCAGCTCTAGACTGTCAGGTGAACAGCTCATTTCTTTTCCTGAGGCCTTCTCTCCTTCCTCACGGCCAAGCTCCTCTGTGTGCTTACTTTATGGGGCTCTAGCTCAAAAACTCCAGCATCAAAATTCCAACTCTGTCTTTTGCCATGTCTTTTATCTGTGAGACCCCTCCCACCAAGGGGCAGTGACTCAGCACCCTACTGACATGACCCAAAGTCCAAATCATAATTTAATCAATTAAAAGTCATATCTCTGACAGACCAGTTTACAAACATAATCCAATAACTATTTTTTTTCATAAACAATGTCAAACTGCTATACTTGGATTTATTATTTGTACTTGGGTTGGGAAAATATATTCAGTGGATGAAATTTTCAAACCCTGTGTTTTTCCTTCTGAGAATGATGCAACTCCTTCTTCTGATTTCACAACCTGTTATTAAGGTTGAATCAGTTAATGCGGCTTCTGCTTAGTAGGGTGTCATCTATAAGAGATTATGTCTTGACGGATAAGACTATGATGGGCTCTTTTGGTGTTTTGACTACAGGAAACAAACACATTTTTTTTTAAATCTTATGAAATATTTCAAAATCAGGATTCCAATGAGCAGCAATGCCTTCTGTCTATGTTTGACTACAGGGTACCATCCAGGAAAAATAATTCCTACATGGATGTCACTTATCATTTTTCCCTGTGTTCAATATAGGTCCTATTTTGTCAACTCCCGGAATTTAATTTTCATTCTCATTCATTTTTACCATTTCTGTTAAAGTGAAATAATACTCAATCATCAAGGGGATTGAATGCATTGTAAATAGTGAATGCTATCTTACTCCCTGGAACTCACCTCATGCTCTTATGGATTTACCAGGTTCACAAAATATCAAACATATGAGCCTTAAAAGGCAAAAGTCTCCATAGTAGTATATGAAAAAATTCCTAAATTCCAGAAGGGCAAATGGACTTACGGATACTTTTGGGACATGTGCATGTCATTTTTGTTTTATATTTCCTTGGCTCTATGAGCAAAAAAATTTTCTGGGAAGTATGATAGCTCAGGTGAACTATACTATTAAACTAAATCTGGAAACAAGAAATAAGAAGTAAATACTTTAGCAAAAATGTAGCTCCATATGTTAACTTTGCAAAGTTTCATTATTGAAACCACAGTTTTAAAACAACATGGCTGCAGACTAAGATACAAAAGATAAAAAGTGTGATAAGGGAGAATATTTTCCTTACTTGGACATGTAGATGCCATTGTAACTTACTCATCTATACATTTGCAGATTTTTTTTATTAGGGAAATTCAATGTTTTAATAAATTTCCATTAAAGCAATTATAGATTGAAGATTTTTATTTTCCTGAGTGATGATTTCATACAAAAAAAATAAAAATAAACCATTTGGTGGTTCTAGCAATATGAAGGACTGAACTGTTGCAAACCCACTTCTTACTACAAACAGAGTGTAATTCTGGATAAATTGTGACAGCAAAACAGTTACTAAAACATATCCAAGGGAACACAGATAAAGGGAATTCCCATTTGCCAGAAATAAAGGAATGTATTTCGAAAATAAAGGGATGAAAAAAGAGATGCAGCCTAGAATTAATCAAAAGAAATCCAGTGTATCAATATTACTGTCACATAAAATAATCTTTAAGACAACAAAGAGTTATTAAGAATAATAAAACCAAAATCACCATCTAAGAGTAAAAGGAACAATTTGCCAGGAAAATAACTACCCTGAATTTTTATACGTCTCACATCATAACCTCAAACTAGATGAAGTTAAAATGGGCAGAATTACAAAGAGTGATGGACTAAATCACAATAATAAGATAATTCCTATAAGCCCACTTTCCTTTGTCAGGCATTGATGTATAGCTATCTATATGACCAATTCCTTACAAATTGCATGTAAGGAGCAATTTGCAGGATGGCTTCTAGGAAAGGATTTTTTTTCCTGATAAAAGACAAGAGATGCACAGCTCAAGCCTCACCCCCTTCTTTCTGTCTTTGAGTGGAGTTTTAGGAGGAAGCAGTAGTTGAAGTAGCAATAGCCGTTTTCCTCCAGGCATCTTATTAAATGCTATTTTATAAAACCCAACTTTTTATGCCAAGGTTAGTTACAGCCCAAAGTATCCTAGGATACAAAGGTGAACTTGTTTTGTTAAGAATCAAGAATTACTATCAGGTTATTGTAATTAAAACAGCATGGTATTAGTGCAGGAAAAGACTTTTTTTGTGAAGATAGAAATAAATAAATGGCCCTGGGAAAACTCCATTAAAAAAAAAAAGTTAGACTCTTACCTCACACCATACAGAAAATTACATTTTAGGAGGATTAAAGACATAAATATAGAGAGCAAAACTTTAAAATATTTAAAAGAATCTATTGGAGAATATCCTTATGGGCTTGGAGTGGAAGATCCCCAAAACAAAGCACATGAACTGTAAGCCACAAAAGAAAAGAATGGGAAATTTACTTACATTAACTTTAATATCTTCTGTAAAGCAAAAGGCAATCTCCACAAAGGTGAAAAGGCAAGCCACAGACCAGAAGAAGAAATTTGCTATTTATAAAAATCCCTATACAGAAAGCATAAATAACTCCCTCATGCCAATGAAAGAAAGACAATCTATTTTTAAAAATTAGTTGGCAAAGGATATAAATAAGTGTTTAGCAGAAGAGAAAACCCTGATGGCCAATAAACCTACAAAAAGACACTCAATCTCATTAGTGACCAAGGAAATGCAAATTAAATCAGCAAGGAAATATCACTTCACACTTATCAGTTTGTCAAATAAAAAATGTCTCATAATCCTAAGTATGGGAGACAATAGTGAGATTGGGAGCTCATGGATGTTGATTGTGGGAGTAGGTGCAGTCCCCTGAATGGACATTGCCCAACTGCTACCAACTTGAAGATGTTTGGCCTCTAGTATGCAGGTACATCCCTTGAGACACTCACCCATATGCACTAGGACCCATATACAAGGATCTCCATACACACTGTTTGCAGTAACAAAATATCAGATACGTAAAGACTCATGAATGAGTCATGGGTAAATTATCCTACATGTATATAGTGTGAGTTAAACAGCAGTTAAAATGAATATCCTAGCTCAACATGGATACATTAGGAAAGTGTTGGAGTGGGGAGGGGGTGAGGAGGCTAAAAAAACAAGTTGTAAATGTATTAGATAATCTCGTTAATAAAAGGAATGAAAAAATTATATCTGTTTACTTCAGTGGCAAAATATACAACATTTAGTGGGAAAGTTACAAAGCATCAAAATTACAATTAATTTTAGCATGAAGTCAAAGAAATATATGCGATGCTTCAAATATATATGCAATAATTTCTTTTTTAAAACAAACAGAAAGATCTGAAAGTAGTATGTCAAAATGCTAACATTTATTCCATCTAAGGTCAGATTTACTTGGTTGCCTGTTATATTATTTTCAGTACGTTTGAAATGTCATTAATTATTTTGTGTGTTTGAAATACAATCATCATATACATATTTTAAGACAAGATATTAAAATGAATAAAGGTGAAAAATTTAAATATCATGGTTATAAGGAAGACGTCAATTCTGTTGTGGAATGGAGAGAAGAGAAGTAAGTCTTATTAGGTACCTACCCTGAATCCAGCTATGCATCCACAGCTTTCTGGAAAGCTCCTTGCTAGGGTGAAGCCGATCTCAGGTGCTCTGAAAATGTTTGCGTTTGTAAGTGGGGTTCCTCTCTGGAAGGAGGCAAGAGTGGAAGAGGAATGGACTCTAGGAGAGGCAGTGGACGGGTGGGTTCCCTTCTCACTGAGCCCTCTGGAGACTAGCTCACCTCTAAGGACATCCTCACAGGGGTCCCTGCCCTGAGGTTCCCAGCCTCACACTGTGGGGCAGCTCCAGTCTGTGTGTGCTGCTGCGATGCAGCTGCTATTTCTGTTAGCTCTGGGCCCACATTCCCTCACGGTCAGGGCCAACTCATGGGCATGGGACATGTCCAGGTTTTAATGTTCAGCTGCACCTTCTTGAGCAACATTTGCATTTTGTACTGGGCCCCTCAAATTAAGTTGCCGACAGTGGCAATAGCAGTCACAATAGCGACTGTCCCCTGTTAAATGGACCGTGGTCATCCTCACTTGGTCACCCCAGCTCCCCAACACTTCCTACTCTCTTATATGGAGTCACCCATTTACAGTGCTCACTAGGCCCCTACAGGCATCTGAGTTTGTTGCCTCTACTTAACAGGCTTGATCTGACTGATCCATCATGTGTAGCACTAAATGGTCTCTAGAAAAAACCGTCCAGACATCGGTCTCTGTGGCACTTTGGGTGTCCAGGGCTGAAGGCTACATTCATTTTGATTTTGATATCTTGGTACTAATTCTACTTATTTTCCTAGTGAAACTAAAAGTCACAATTTGTAAAAGTGCAAAGAGAAATGTAGTTATTGTCTCTTAGAAGTGATTATTTACATTGAAGAAGCCTGTTTGGATTTTCGCTGCACCTGCGTGGAAAGCCTTGTACCATCTTTAGCCATATAAAACGTCTAAGTTAGGTTTTCACAGTTGATTATTTGAACCTTAGTTTTCACACCTAAAAAAAAAGTTTAAAAAAGATACTGTATCTGTATTATTTCTAGAACTCGGACAGAGATGGTTAACTTACATGTTCACTTTTGGATGCTGAAGCAAACTGGAAAAAGACAGAAGCTCTGAGCTTCAGCCTTCATGGAGGGTTCTCTACAATCTCCAGCCTCATCCCACCTCATTGCCTTCCAGAGACTTTTCAGGGAGCTTCAGGGCAAGATTCCAAAGAAAGGGATTGTTTTGTACACCATGAGTAGATAGGACCAGCTTCAGAGAGCTGGGCAAGGCTGAGGCTGGAGGCAAGGGATTTGGGTATTCCTCTCCTTGAGGCTCTGTGGTGTCCCTGAGCAGAAAAATGGGAATTCCTCGGTGCCACAGATCAGGTTTGAAGTTTATATTTTATTGGGGTAAAGGAGAAGACCTCTTTTTTAAAAAAAAATTCATTATTTCCTGGCTATGTCTAAAATTCTGTGGTGTGAGAAACATGTCTGGAATGGAAGGGAAAAATATGCAGGAAATTTGTCCTTCCTCTTTATACATACAACAATCTGTGGTTATGAGTACATCAAAGGTATCTGGGGCAAGGACATTCTCATTCACGGCTTTCCACTTGGCTGCTGGGGAGTATAAACCAGTCATCTTGGGTGGTGAAGTCTCAAGCTCCCATTGGGAAAACATGGGGAGAAAGTAGACATAACAGGGACATACTCAATTTTTTACTGACCGCAAAGAGTCTGTGATATGGAAGACTCTCAAATTCCATTTTGATCTACTCATGCTTGTGGGCTTGGTGACATTATCACAATGTGTGGGGGCTCCAAGAGTCCGAAATGGCATGACTGTCATTCGGTGGCTATCATGCCTTCCATCTGTGCAAATTAATTAGCCTCTCCAGGCTTTGGTTTCCCTGTTATGTAAAATGGGGGTGATATTGGTATCTTCTCCATAAAATTTTGGGGATTAAATGAGATCATACATGAAAAAGTCCTAGTGCAATATCCAGCTCTTAGGAAGCACTTGGGGTGATAACTGACTATTGAAATTGGTAAGTGTTCAGGCAATGCCTCTGATACCTAGACTCTATTTTCTATTCCAAAATTTGATGCCATAACTGTGTTATGGCAATGGACTGAGACCACCAGCTAGAAGCCAGGGTGGGGCCATTTTTATGCATGTAAACCTATTGTAGGTGGGGTCTTTTGATTAAATTACTTCAGTTAAGAGCCCATGATTAGATTGTGTGACCCAGGGTGGGTCTTCATCCTCTTACTGGAGTCTTTATAAACAGAGAAATAAAGGGGAGTGAGGCATATGGGAATCCCTTATATTTTTTTATGTAACATTTTATGTAATCTAAGTACCTTTTAAAAATAAATAAAAAATACATTTTTTAAAAAGTCACAGAAAAAGGAAAAGTCCACAGGGACAGAGAGAAGCCCCCAGAAGTTGAAATCAATGAACTCAGGAGACAGAAAAGCCACAGACAGAGCAGTTAGAAGCTGAAGGCAATGAGGGCTGTAGGAGGGTGGAGTGGATGCTGCAGCTGGAGGAGAAAGGGTCTCCTGATGATGCCTTGATCTGGAAACTTTCACGGCCCCAGACTGTAAGCTTTTAACCTAAAAATTTCTCATTGTAAAAGCCAACCCATTTCTGGTATATTGCTTTGGCCACATTTAGCATATGAAAACACAGGCGAACAAAGAAGGGATGCTTCAGCTCTTCGGAGGATGAGCTGGAGATATGTACGGATACGAGCATGGAATAAAGGGGGCAGTGCAGGCCTGAGAAAGGCCTCCAGAAGTAAGAGTGCTAGGATTTACTGCTGTCATTGAGCATTAAATAATTCCTCGTTACTCTGTCCATCCCAAGTTGCTAACATGGAAAGTCCCATACCTAAAGGACCCAGCTTTCTGGCTGTAGAGTCAGGCAACCCTACCATGCTCTGGCTGTCCAATTTAGAGTATGGCATTTCACTTCTGTAAGCCCAGGTTTCTTAACCTGTAAAATTGAGAGATCATTTGTGCCTACCTTGTGGGGTTGTTGGAGAGTGTTAAATGTCTGGCCTTCAGTGGTGTTAGCTAGTGGTAGGGGGTAAGATAGCACCATGATCACATGTCTGGCATGTTTTGCAGGCAATGGCTAAAAGGCTTGTCATTTCTGAGTGCTTAAAGCTCAATTCAGTCAACCTTTCCTCTTGCCCTCCTCCCTTGGTCTCTGCAGGGATGTGGGAGCCCTCCTGAGGACTTTTGAGCAAGCCAGCCTACAGGCAGTGCGGTGACCTGAAAGCTAAGTCATCTGAAGACTTTGTGACGTGAGGATGAGTCACCTAACTCTCTAAATGCTACACTCTACAAGGCAATGCTACTCGTTTGCACAGATAATGGGGCCTCAGCTATATATGATCATTTCTCCTTTAAAATTCTTAGTCATAGGTTAGTCAGGCCACCTCCAAATCAGAGGGGAGAGCCTACCTCCAGATTTGGTATGTAAGCAGTTTTAGGGACACACTTTCCACCTTTGTGGCTGGGGCCAGGTGCAAGGCTGAAGGGATGGATCTCCATGAAATAGTTCCTCCCAGGTCTCTGCCAGGCCTCCTGCTGTGATCTGGAAGTGGCTTGTCTTCCTCCCAGGAAAAGTACATGCCAGGGACGTTTTTTTTCCATCCTTCGGACCTCCAAATTCATTCTAGATCTTTTATTGCTACTCGGCTTTCCTTAGCACACAAAACAGGGTTTTCACTTGAAAACCCTTCTCATTAGAAAGATGGGCTGGAGAAATGGGAATCCTGGTCTTATAGCCTTTAGGAATTCATCTCACCTCTCTGAAGTTTGGCTTACTCATCTACCAGAGGAATGATAGCATAAAGGCTGGAGAATATGAGGGGAAATGATGCTTACACAATAAGTGCCCAATACATTTTCATCTTCATTTCCTTGTACTCTTTACTCTCTTCATCTTTTCCTGCCTCCTCTCTTCTTGCAGAGTAATTCAAAAAGTTAGATTTCCAGACTTTCTTCAACTTGAATTTGGTGCACATTCTAATTCAGTACCAGAGGATTTTCGATCCCACTGTGATTTCCATCCTTGATCCATCACACAGCACAAATTCTGAATGCATGCTGACCCTTCTGCTCAGGCTCTGCACTTAGGGTGACAGGGGACACAGTTGTCTATTGAGCCATGGAAGGGGCATGGTGGTGGCCAGAGAGCAGAAAGGGAGGAGATGGGAGTGAAGGGAGGTAGCAATGGCATTCAGGAGAGTGTATGAAACTCACACACAATTGGTGGAAGTCTCAGCACATCCCAGGCAATGCAGTAAGCATGAAGTTCTAGAGGATGATATAAGTCAAGGAGCCTCTCTCTTCTATGCTACTGGCTCACACCAAGTCCTGATAAATGGATTCATTGGCTGATGGCTTTAGGTGACATGGATCAGTGTATTAGTCAGGGTTCCTTAGGGAAACAGAACTGACTGGAGATATCTGTAAATATCATGAGATTTTTATAAAATTGTCTCATGTGACTGTGGGGGATGCACAAGTCCAAATTTTGTAGGGCAGGCTGCAAGCCAGGAACTCCGATGAAGGTTTTTGATGAATGCCCCCCAGAGAAGCTGTCTGACTGAAGGAGAGATGGAAATTCTCTCTTTTGATGGTGAAATCAACACTTCTCCTTTTAAGGCCTTCAACTGATTGGATGAGATATCTCTCATTGCTGAAGGCAATATCCTCAGCTGATTGTAGATTTAAAGTCTATGAAATGTCCTCACAGTAACAATTAGACCAGTGTTTGCTTGACCAAACAACCAGGCACCATTACTTGGCCAAGTTGACACATGAGCTTAACCATCACAGTGAGTGAGGACTCCCACAGCATGGTCTGGTCTCTGATTCATCAGTCCTTGAGACTGTGTCTACACAGCACTGTCATAACAGGCGGAAAAATAAAATCATAGTTCCCCACCCAGTAGCTTCACAAAATTAGACCAAAAACTGTTAGCAGGCAGTTATCTCAATTGATTGGTCAGAGGCAATCAAAACAGTCTTTTCCAGAGAGATCACCAGAATTGGGAGTTGAGATTACAATGGGACTGACTGTCATTGACCATTTGTGATGTCCACTCCAAACGCTTTATTTGCGTTCTTGTGTCTGGATGAGGTTGTGATGATCTGGCCTCTGCCTACCTCTCTTTTATTTGCTTTTCCTTATTTTACAGTCTGTATTTCAGGCTTCTGAACTTCAAAAGTTTCAGGGAGGGAGCCAATGTGGCTCAGTGGTTGAGCATCATCAGTTTCCCACATACAAGGTCCTGCGTTCAATCCCCGGCCCCAGTCACCCACTCCCACCAAAAAAAAAAAAAAAAAAAAAAATTCCTAGGAGGCCAACTTTCTTTCCCCAGATCCTTTGGAACATACTGGTCATTTCTCCTAGAACAGCCATCCCCTCTTCCCCATTATCCTCCTTGGGGGTTCCTAAACACTCAAGATTGGGCGGTATCCCTGCCTGATGTGAACCCCCTTGTGTCATTTACTTCTCTTATCATGGTGCACTCCATTCTGCTTTGACCTTGCCTGTTCATGCCTCTTCCTCCGTCTGCTGAAACAGGAGCTCTATGAGAGCAGGAACTGGAGCCTCATTCTATCACACCCATAGAGCCTGACCTAGTGCTTGCCCTCGGCAGGGTCTCTACAAATGTTTATTGAATGAATGAATAAATGGACCTAACATTAGACACTGGATACTTGAAGCATGTGTTGAAACCTGGGGGCTTGTGTGAAAAAGGAAGCAGTTCAGGAATCACTCTGCTTGTACCACAACTCTAAGGACTGTAGAACGAAACTGGCAAATACCCTCAACCAAAGATCAGTGAAGGGCACACCTCTAGGTCTGGACACACCCTATCAGTTACTCACCCAGAATCCAGGTGTCCCTTTTCCTCCTTAAGAACAACCCAATTTTGTTCAAGGACACAATTTCCTGGATTTAAAGCAAACCTGCATTTTCCATGCTGACTTAGAGTTGGAGGTAGCCATCTCACACAATGAGCAGAAGGTTGCTGAGGAATCAGGGAAGGCTTCATTTTCCTGATAGAAGCGGCCCCCTTCCTCCTTGGTGTTTCCCTTTTCCTCTTCACCTGTAATGCAGCAGAAAGGTGAGGGTAGAACCACCATAAAGAAGAGGTTTCCTTCTAAGGATAGCAGTGCAGAAAGGTAGACAGAGCCCTGGATTTTAAAAAGTATGGTGGAGTCTGCCTTCGGATTTAACTTTATAACGAGGAAACCAAACGTTTTGGTTAAGCCACACTAGAATGATGTTCCACATAGAACACAATCTCTAAATGGCACAGAACTTCATCTCCAGTCTTCTGGAATGTATGCGTTGAATGGGGGGAACAAAAGAGCGTTAAGTTTGAGCTCTAGTTTGGTTGGGCCTAATGTGTACAGGGCAAAGGAAACCATCAGGGGCCAAACAAATGCCCATTTGACGCTCAGATTATAAGTGGCTCAGGTAGCATCAGTCCTGCCCCAGTGGGACATCTGAATAATCCAATGTTTTCAGAAGTTGTGGTAAATCAGATCAATAGGCATGAGCTATTTTGGTTTTCTCATCTCTCCTTTCTCATCACCCTTTCCAGCAGGTCCCCCCTTCTGTTATATACTCTCTTACCACACTCACTCTATTTGATCCTTGTCTGGAGAGGTATGGACACCTAACCTTCTCTACTTTTCCACTGGTCTGTCAAGGGAGCAGCCATCAGTAACTGATATGAGAGCTTGCAAACGGCAGAAACTCTCACACCCAGACATCTTTCTACATCTTCCATTCAAGGCCATATCTTGGAGTGTCGTCCTGGAATTTACAACCTTCTCTTCTGGCCCTCTCAGTTGGTTTATATTGTGTGTGGGGGTGGAGGGGGCAGAGGGAGGAAACTTATTTATATGCTCATTTATTTCCAATTCCTAAAATCTGTGATTCAGTTTGTGGAGCACAGGGATTGGAATTGCTCTGTAATGGAATTATCAGGATAAGCTGGCACCCATATGAGAGTAAGGAATGGGAAACTGGGTTTGGGGAAGCAAAGTGGGAAAGGAAAATAGAAAAAGAAAATCTGTACAAGGGAGAAGGCATGATACTAAAATAGAAGGATGAAATTGTCAAGAAATAGAGCTTCCATCTCCATGTAGTTGGGACCTGTCAATGCTGTCATTTTACCTTATATTGACAGGCTGTTAGTATTGAATTGTTTTGCTTGGCTTGAGGATCACACACTTACTATAATTGGTTGCTAAAATAATAAAACGCAACAGCCACAAGCAATTTAATTATACTACATATTGTGTTTAAGGCATTTAAATTAGGATATGTTGACGCGGTCCAATTTCTTCTGAATAAGATCATTGAATTCAACTGTGTGTGTGTGAGTGTGTGTGAGGGAGGTGGGCTAACTGTGTGGGCAAGAGAATTCTTATTTTAGAGAGAAATTAAACAGGTTAAGAGAGAAAAGTTCATTAATCTCTGGGCCTTAGTCTTTTTCCTCTCCCTTGGGTCAAACCAGCAAGTATTTAAGGCTGAGTCTGAAGCCTTGAGAAAACAAGCTTCACAATGGAGTGTTTGGACCCAGGAACACAACCTTAGCTGGAGCTGGAGGGGCCAAAGCTGCTCGTGGACAGCCCCTCAGAGGCCGAGCTAATGAGGATTAATTGGGCCTTCCTGTGCACCAGGCTGGTGGTAATTGGGTCCCTGGACACGCTGACCTTTTCATTTACTCTCCATTTAACATGAGCGCTTGGCTACTGCGTTTGGAGCTTAAACAGTGCCACATTTAAAGCAGCATGCCGCATTCTTCTGCGTGTCCATCCATCCTTCTTTGCTTCTTTCTTTCTTCCTTCCTTCCGTCTGCCCTTCTTTCTGTCCTTTTCAGGAAGGCGGAGAGGCCTCTGAGTGGGGTTGTTCTGCCAAGAGAAGACAAACCTTACTTGTTGTCTGGCCCTCGCTCTGGGGGGTGCCTAGGGGCGTCACTTAATGAGTCCCGCAGCTCCAGGAATGGATTGGAGGATTTGAATAGCAGGACATTGCTCCTGACAAGGTGGCTCCAGCTGCCTTCTCTGAGCTCTCTCAGCATGGGCCAGCCCGACCTCCTAAGTCTCTGCTTCTCCGGGTAGCTGACAAGCTGGGAAGTGGGAATTAGTGCATTTGGGGCCATGCCCCTGCCTCTGCCCACCAGTGACTTTCTTTTAGACCACCAGCTGTCTGCTGAGCAAACGCAATCCATTACTTCAGCCAGTAGAGGGCTGAAATGCTGAGTCAACACAGGCCCAAGCAGATTTGCGTTTAACCTGGACCTCTTATCGATAAGACGAAAAAGTTCTGTTATTTACTTCCACTTACCCCCTCACCCAGCTCTAATCCACCTTCTTCTCTCAGCACTTAACCAAACATACTTTCTCCAAGGTCTCTGACTACCTTCTAACAGCCAAATCTAAAGCCTCTTCTCATCCTATGTAAGCTCTTGGCAGCATTTGCATTCATTGATCCTGCTTCTTCCTAAAAGTCTCCTCTCTCCTGGCTTCCACCACACTTCTCACTCTTTTTCCAACCACTTTCCTTTATATCCTCTGTCCATCTAATTCTTGCCTGTCCCCCAGGGTTTGAGCTACAGCCTCTTCTTTTTTACTACACTTTTCCAGGACAATCTTAATCACTCCCACAAATATTTCAACTGTCACCAGTCTAAGTGCTCCCAAATTTCTCTCCAGACTCTCTTCTAATCCCCAGACCCTGGTTTCCTGCTGATCTACCCCCACATAAACCTCAAGGTTGACATGTTAAGAGCAGAACTCATCGCCTTCCCTCCCACCTACATAACCCGTATGCCTCAGTCTAGCCCCACCTTAAGTGGCACTCATAGACTCTAACTCACAGACGTTTTGTTGGATGCCTGGGTTCAAACTGTGGTTTACTTTGTCTCTCTTTGTCTGTTTCTTCACTTGTAAAATGGAAAGACCAATCCCAAAGGAGCTGAAACCCACCCGAGTGTCTGTGGATTCAGTGTGATAAAGTAAGTAAAATTTGTAGCACAAAGGAAGGCCTTTCTCCCTGGATTGCCTTCTTTATCGTGTGAGCCAAGTGGATTTATCATTCATTTTTAGTTTTGTTCTTGACCCTCTGAAACAGAATCATTTTTTCCCCCCAAATAGACACTCTCTCCCTTGAAGCATACTTCTGTGGATCTCTGTTTGCATGGCTGTATTTCCTTCTAAATTGTGAGCTCCTGAGTTCATACTGAATCTCTGAATTCTCACAACAGGGCCTTGTATGTATTAGGTATTCAACAAATGTTTGGTGCATTGGATAATTTTGAATGATGCTTTTTAAAAATGATATATTAAATAATTTTATTAAGAATCTAGAAAGAATACAATAAAGACCATATATTTAATCTTCTTGCTTTAAATTGAGGAATTCCAAAAGAAATGAGTTTACTGGCAGGAGAACAGTGTAAATTTCTTAACCAACTTGGAAAAGTTCACCAATGAAAGGGACTATTTTGGTTGCAATCCCAGGAAACCTGGAGTCAGCTTCGTTGTTCATGGCACATCTCTAGGCAGGCCCTCCCATCCAGCATGCAGGCTGTGGGCATGTCTTAGTTATCATTTCACTGCTGTGTGTGTGTACTTTTTTTCAGTTGGAAAGGTGGGTTTGAGTCTCCCTCCAAGTTTTCTTGGGAAAAGCTGAAAAAATGGAAACTTCTTGAGTAATTGATTTAGCGTCCCTGAAGTTCCTGGTTCTTGGCAGGTTGAATATCGGAAACTGCAATAGGATTCCTTTTGCTCTTGTGTTTTCAACATTTGGTTCTTAATCCATATAAAAGTGCAGTTGCTATGAGGGAATGTTACTGGGTCATTCAGAACACAGAAATGAAGAAGAATTATAGGAATAAACACCCTGCGAGAGCTGGCGGGGGGGGCGGGGGAGCGGGGGGAGCGCGGATGGTGGAGCTTCGTATTCTCTCTATATTTTTCTTCTTGGAAGGATGGGGAGTTGGTCGTGAGAAGACCTTGAGAAGCGCACTGCCAAGGTCACCAGACCGCCCGCCAGGTGCTGTTCTGCCGAGGCGGAAGGCGAGGGTGTCCCACTTCCTTCCTTCCTTCCTCTTCTGTTTGTCGTTGGTGTAAGCCAAGGGTCGCTTCAGGGCTGTGAGGGGCTGAGGGACTCTCTCGAGTCTTCTGACCTGGAGACTTTCTGCTGAGGCCTGCTGTTTGTTTATTTTTCCCTTATTCTTCCCCCACTGCCACCATTCTGCAGGCGAGTCATCTGAGACCCTAAGAAGTTAACTCTCAAAATGACACCTTGGCTGAAAGCCCAAATGAGGCTTCCCAGCTCTGACCCTTCACAGCAAGCCCCGCGTGCCTATTCATATGTGGAATATGGATACTGCTCTGAATAGAACAAGTAGTCATGTTTTACTCTCTGCTAATGCCCCCAGTGCCCTCCAACTCTTCTGTGACCACTGCCAGTTTCAAAAAGGGGCAGGGAAATGAGCTGTTTCTCTCTACAATCATGGAAGATCACTGTTCTACATTGACTGTGCTTTATAAATCCAGTTTGAACTTCCTTCAAGCTGGGCCTATCCACAGAAGGAGAACAGATTAATCAAGGGAGGCCAAAACACTATTTCCCAGACCCTACTTCATAGTTTCCATAAAAAGACAGCATATTGGGTTTGCTCTCTCTTCACCTCAGATTCTTCATCAGTAAGATGAAGATAATATTTTCCTCACATTGTGGGTATCAGAATTAAATGAGGTAGTGCATACAACACAGGGAAAAGAGAGCCTGGCATATGGAAAGTGCTCAATAAATCATAACTATTGCTTTATTCCTTTTTATATGGTTCATTATTTTAATTTATTTTATTTTACCTCTACCATTTCACTAACTTCTCTGTCTGTGCCTTTTTCTCTGCTAGAGAACACGTTTCTAATTCATGGTCCCCTGTAACACACCATTCCATCAAAGTAAAGATGGCATGCAGCCACCTCTTTTTTTAACAATTGTTTGCCCTTGAAAGCCAATCTCTCAGGAGTCCCTGTATGAGGAACTCCATGCATGGGGGAGCTGGCTGGTTTGTGAGAACACACCCCAAGAGGGGAAAAGAGGAGAGCCGTGTGTGTGTGTGTGTGTGTGTGTGTGTGTGTGAGCATGTACACACATGCCCTAAGGTGCTAAAGTATGTTTGCGGTGGAGGTGGGGGATTCAGGGACTTGAATAGGGAGGATTCATTTAGAACTCAAGGGTTTCTTGGAAGGAAAGACTACAGTGGTGGTAAACAGGCACCACGTGAGTAGGAGAGAAATCCAAGGTGCTGAGAAGAGTTATGGAGAGGGCTAGGAGAGAAGAGGAGTCCTTTCGCTGCTCCCCATCGTCTTCTTCAAGCTTGCTAGGGCCTCAGGACAATCCTTAGGGAAAGCAATGGAGCCCTGAGAAAATCTCTGCCATCCCTCACCACAACTCCATCTGGGCCTCTTCTATTCCCACTGCTTGTATTCTGCTATTTGTTCTCATGTTTCCTTGGCCTCAGCACCGTGACTGGTCCCCATCCACCTCTCGCCACCCTCTCCCAATGTGCTAACAATATTGTCTCTTCTCATATTTCTTGTTGATTGTGTCTTTGCAAGGCAAGAGGAAAGGTTTCCATAGCCACTCTACATATCCAGCCACAGAACCTTGGACTGAAAGAAGTATTTCCTACAGAATTACTGCTTTTGTTCTGCCAGGCTCTAATTGTCTGCCACTACACTGAAAACTGGAAAGGGAACTCCCTTTCCTAAAGGCTTAAACCCTCTCTACAGTGCTTCCATAAATATCATTCTATTTGCTACTAATCTCCTCTGCCCTGCTGCTCTTGGACTCCTGATTTCGAGGATGTGGATAGGGCACAACTTCCTTTCTAGAGCAGCTCATTTAGCCAAGGAACTTGGCCAGGAGGGACCCTGAGTAGCTAGGAGAGTAAGGGGATGACAGGGAAAGATGAGGGACTAATTCTGAAATCAGTTAACTTATGAAGGAGGGTCATAATTTGCACATTTTTATAACAACTGGAGAGCTGTTCTGGCATGTGAACTGATTGTTCATAAGCAAGCCAAATATTTGTGTGTGTGAGAGTTTAAGAACTCCCTTCCATTTCTAGACTTGAATTGCCTTCTTGGTTGTGTTTTTTTTTTTTTTTTTTCAAAATGAAGAGATTAGTGAAAGCAGTGATTGGACTCTGTTCTGCTTCAAACGGGTCCTGGTTTGAATACTGGTTGTGTCACTAATGTTAAGTAAGTCGCTTAATCTCTTTTAAATCCCTGTTTCCTCAGCTGTTAACATGGGTGTACATTTCTCCCAGGGCTGCTGTGAGGATTAAATGGGTTATCATTATCTGTACAGTACCTAGGACAAGGCCTAGCACAGAGAAGACACTCAATACGTGTTGGTTCTCTTTACTTACATATTCATGGGCACATGTTAGTGAGGGCCAACTGGATTGCAAAGGAAATGAGGTCTATGTGGGAAGTTTCTTGTCAAGAGGCAGCAACAAAGCCTTGCAGATGCTTACTCACTTGTCTTTGAGATGGGTTGGGTGGGTGCCCAGATCATTCTGAAGCTGATGGCCAACAGTGTTTGGAAGCTGTGCTTCTTGTGCTTCCACGGTGTTCTTCTACCTGACATGGGTTCTGCATCTCTGGTGATGAGGAAGCATAAGTTCTCCCATGGCTTGAGCAGGTTTGCCTTGGAGAGGTGTCATATGCTTATTTTTCACTTGGGTTGAGGGGGTGAGAGTGGTGGCAGAAATATTGACATGTATGGGCAACATCCTACCATTTTTTCCCCATATTTCCTAATTTCCCCATATTTCCCCATATTTCCTAATTCACCTCAGAAGTTTTCATTATGCTGTGTCTATTGTTGGAAAATAGGTGCATTACCAGAAAAGCTCAGTTTCTCTTCTAAACTTCTTCTCTGCACCCCCAGGATTCCTTGAATGGCAATCTTAGATTATGGGTTTTCTCTCCTTGAATCTTAATATTAAGACAGTCAAGAGGAAATATTAAAGTTTTGGGTATTTGCCCAATTGCCAATATCCATCTTGCCTATGATAGGTTGGAGGTCAAATCAAGCAGTGCTCTATCTATGGCAGAAGGGGTCACCAAAGCTGTCCTTGAGTGCCCAGTGTTTGAGGTAGCAAGGTTGGGAAGGTCAGGGAATGGAGGAGGAAGGAGGAAGGGCAGATGAAAAAGGAACTTGAATTCTGTGGTGTTCATCGGCCAACTGAAGGCCTATTAGCTATGTAGATACATTGATTTGTAATCATCTGCATGTCAGGAAATTCTTGGATTTCCAAAGACACCTCACCAATAAGAGGAGGTGGGATTTCAAAAGCACTTGCAAACTTGTCCTTCCTCTACATCTCTTTACCCTTCAGGACCTATAGAGCCTGAAATAATTTCTACCATTGGAGTTTTTCTGTCTGTGTTAAGTAATGGGTAGAAAATTAAGGGGTTATCTAAAGCTTTTCCTGGGATGAGTTAATCAACTCCCTTTCTCTCTGTCTAAAGTTGCTTAGAGGGCCCTGGTGGGGGAAGCTAAGGCCCAGAGTGGGAGTGTCGAGTAACAGCAGAGAGAGGCAAGTGTGGTCTAGTACAGGGGCCCACACGGTGTGCTGTTTGGAGTGGATGCATCATCTGGGAGTGCAGATTTTCAGGCCCTCCCCAGTCCTGTGGAATCAGAGGCTCTGGGGAAAAGCCCAGCAATTGGTGTTCTAAGAAGCCTTCCAGGTAATTCTGATGCATAGCCAAGGTTAAAACACTCCTCTACCGTCCTCAATTCCTGTCTATTCAGCACTCATTGTATACCCAGGTTTGCGCCAGTCTCATGTATTTTATCTACTAATTACAACAATCTTCTGTGGTTGATATTATTACTCTAGCAAATTTGCAGATGAGAAAACTGAAGAAGATGAAAGAAATTAACTAAATTTCCAGGGTGAACTGTTATAGTATAGTTCATTGCTTGGAAACAGGAAGCCTGACTATATTCCATTCCTTCTGAAAGATGGAGGCAGCGCCGTGCTGAGCTGGTAGTTTGGGCTTTTCTCCGAGGACCAAATAGATATAATGAATGCTCTCTTATTGGCCATGATTCTTGAGACCTCTGTTTCCTAAAAACATCATTTATTTTCCTTAGGACCCCAAAGTATGAAAATTATTAGCACAGTGTACTGTCCTTGTACTAGCACCACCTGTGATTAAGTGAGGATTCGGGGAACTGGTGCCCAGGATGCACTTAGCATAGTGCCAGGCACAGGGGGCTCATGTGACTAAATGAAGCTGACAACAGTTATGGTATTTTATTTTATTCTATTTCTTATTTTATTTACTTGTTTATTTTTTTGGTACAGTGCTCTGCATTCCCTAAGCACTCTGTTCTTTCCCCAGTATAGAGTCCTGGTCCTCTCAGAGGGAAAGCAGACATTTCTGATCCACTAACACAGTATTTTTTAAAGTGTGGCCCATGGACCCCTGCATCGAAATCTCTTGTTGACACCATGGAACCAGGGATGTACTCAGATCTACTGAATCAGAATATCGAGGGTGGAGCCCAGGACCCTGATATTTCAAAGAAATCTCAGAGACGATACTTATACACATTGAAATTTGAGAAACTGTACATTAGGACTCCTCAGCACATACTGAGGGCATAAGCAACTTTAGATGAGGTCCCCAGTTCCCAAATTGCCTTCCAAGTCACCCAGAGCAGTGATCTTATGGAGGCACTGCAGGATATCTTAAAATTTCTAGGAAAATGTGGTTATTAGCTGCTGCTCAAACTACTAGCTCAAAGTAGTTTAGTTGCAACACTACATGACATAGTTTTGACAAGCAGGGTCTCTGACAGTTGCTCTGAGAGAAAGCAAGCACCATGAGAAAAGGGTTAAGGATCAGGGAATAAGGATGCATCTCTGCCTTAGTTTCCTGTAGCTGCTGTGACACAAACTAGGCGGCTTCAAACAATGTAAGTTTATTACCTCATGGTTCTGAAGGCTAGAAGCCTGAAATCAAGGTATCACCAGGGCCATGCTCCCTTCGAATGCTCTAGGGGGACTCCTCCCCTGCCTCTTCCAGCTTCTGGTGGCTCCATGTATCCCTCAATATCTGCCTCCCTGGTAATTGCCTCCTCCTCTTCTCTATTCTTCTTTGTGTATCTCTTATAAAGACACTGGTCATTGGATTTAGGACCCATGCAGATAATCCAAGATGATCTCATCTCAAGATCCTTATCTTAATTACATCTGTAAAGGCCCCTTTTCCAAATGAGGTCACATTCACAGATTCCAGAGATTTGATTAGAAAATTCTTGGAGGGGCCATATTTTGACCTACCACAGTGTCCAGTCTGATCCAAGGTCTGAGAAGTTGCTTGGGGCCCAATAGGCACACACATCCCTTTTGTAACTGCAGTTATTTAGAATGAAATAGTTTTTCCCGATTTGTGTGTATTATATTTTCAAATTATGTTAAAACATGAACTACTCAAGTTGTTTGCATATAACTACTTAATAAATAAATCTGGTAGGTATTTCATTTGGCCTTGAAGCACTGTGAAAAAAATTACTGAAATACTAAGAGTGCCTTGAATGGAGAAAGTTTGGAAACCATTGTGTTAAGTAGATTTCTAGTCTGCATTTAATCACATATTAAGCACCAGGTACCATGATGGGTATGGAACATAATAACTTCATTTATTGGGTTTGATTATATGCCAGGCATAGTATTAAACACTTAATAGTTCTTTAATTTAATCCTACATCAGCCTCAGCTTGTAAGTACAATTGTGTCACTCCTAGCTTGCCGGTGGGAAAACAAGGGAGAGTGGCCAGGGTCACATGCTGGGGGTGGTATGGGCAGGACCCCACTTAGATGCTCTGGGCGACACTCCCAACCAAGGGCAGCAGTCATGAGTCATAGGCACAGGGACAGCAATGCCTTTATTCAAATATTGAATACTCAGCACTAAATGGCTGCTCTCCTGAACCCCTGAGTCCTCTCCTCAAACATCCTGACCGCCTCTCCTCAAACCCCTGGGTAACACCTGGTTTTCTCGGCCTCCCCAGCTCTGTTCTGATTGGTCAGTGACCTTGCCATATTGATTACTAAATATGTTTAAAATCACCTCAGGTCTTGACCATCACTCAGCCCTCCCCTCAAGACATTGGTCCAACCTTAAAGAAACCCAAAGTGGAGAATATCCATTTCTAAGCAGTTTTAAATACTTCAGAAGGAAATCCATCCATCCTCCTCAGACTGACTCAATTGCTCAATGGCTCAAACCAGTCAGAGGCCTCAGATTTCATATCAACTAGCAGAGTGATTTCAGGAGTTTTTCATTTGGTTATGATGTATTGTGAAGAAGAGACCTATCCAGCCACAGAGGAGGCTTTTTAATTTCTTTCTAAAAACCATATATAAAAACACCCTTCCTTCTCAGATAAATGTGAAGGTAAGGGGATGTGATCAAGTTGGTCTATCCTCCATCCAGTCCATTCTGAAATGTAGCTCACCTCTCTCTCAAGAGTCTTCAAATAGCTTCCTATGGCCAAAATTATAAAATCCAATTTCCATAGCATGGCACGCAATGCCCTCCACAGTCTGTCCTCAGCCTAACTTTTTGGCCTTTTCTTCTCAGCTCCTTTCCAAACTCGATCTTCTGGAAACATTAAACTCTTCCTTGTAGCTTCCCCTTCCCCCAATTTTTATTCCTATGCCTTTGTTCAGGTTATTTTTTTCCTCCCTAATAACCAATTCCTACATGTTTAAATATTTTCAATTCCAACTCAAATCTACATCCTCTAGAGCGTTTTTTTTTTTTTTTTTAAGGTGGTACCAAGAATTGAACCTGGGACCTTGTATATGAGAAGCAGGTGCTCAACCACTGAGCTACAACTTCTGCAACCTCTAGAGCTTTTCAAATTCTCATTTTGGGAAGTTCTCACCCTTTCTTCTTCATGCCATAACCATTTACCTACACAATTCTATAAATGTCACAATACCCTCAGAGTGTCTAGCTTATCACAGGCAATCAAAAATGTTCATCAAATGTTGAAACAAATCCCATACTGACAAAATAACTATAGATATTTTAGAAAAGTCCACTTTTCTTATTATTGTGCCACCACATGAGATGTGACCAATATGTAGATATCCTGACTATATCATATTCTTTCTCCCTGTATGTTCAAAGTTCCTGTATGAAGAAAATATCCTCTTCACTAATGCATTATCGGTATTTGTTAATTTTACTCTTGACTGTCAAGTTCCTTTTAAGAGTATTCTGCAAATAGGATGGCAGGTAGATTCCATTTTGTTTGCCAGCCATGCATTCTGTTGAGGAGGGCTGCAAGTCTTTTTCCATTGGAACTCACCTGGAAAGACGTCTGTGATCATTTAATGATGTCTGCCATGGACGCGTAATGGAGGAGCAGTCATTACCATGCCATGTGGGACTCAGCCTTGTCTGCACTCATCTCTACTTTCTTTCATTTACTGCTTCTTTACCTCCATCTTTCCTTTACTCATCATCATTAATTCATTCATAAATTTTTTCAGTGGGTCTTTATTAAGTGCTTACTCTTTGCCAGAAGTTTCCTCAATATCTAGTCAGGGAATTTTAGGCAGTGAAACCACGGTGAGTAAGGGCAGCGAGGTTCATCAGCTCAAAGAGATCCCTTTGCCTTTTGTACCTGTGCCCACATATTTGCCTGGAAAGACTTGCTTGTCCAGTCTCTGAAGCCTTCCTGGAGCCTGCAGGTGGCGCTATCATCTGCATTATGTCCCTGCACCATGCTTCCTGACACCCAGCGGGGGGGTGCCGCATGATTTGCTGTTCACTTGTCAATCTCTCCCCACCACCTGGCCAGCCCATCAATCACAGAAGGTAGATCTTATTCACATCTCTGGTTCCTGTATCTCACTGTGCCTAGCAGAGGGCACTTAGCATGTTTTTCAGTGGATTGATTGTTGGATAGATGAATGAGTAAATAAATACAATAAGTTTTGGCCAAGGAGGAATCATGCATCAAGTTCATCCAATTCTAACTTTACCAACCAGTTCACTTGAAAACAATGAAGCTGAATAAAGGTGAGTTGGGGGAAAAATGTGTGATGCTTCCAATTAAAATAAGGCCTTAAAAACAATTAGTAAATCTATCTTATTTGAGTGATTGACATTCAAAAGGTCATCATAGGAAAGGGAGGGGCTGGGAAGGCTGCTTCTTCTGACAACGTTTTGTACAATCCAAGATGGGCTGGTACACGGATACCGATTGTTAAACATGGCTTTCCTCTGAAAGGTCTCTAAAGAAATTGGGTGCTTTGGAAGGCAGGGCTTCATTTCAAGTAGTGGCTGAGCTTCAGTGATGGTCCCAGGCCTTCTGCACTGGGAGAGGGAGTTTTCATGCTTTACAAGAGAGCAATGGACCTGAGGAGTGAGTCATTTCCTCCTTCTGTCTCTCTGTGGGGTTGGCCTGTAAGTTCTGATTTGGAATGGATTTGTTTGGAGTGACCCTGATGTGTCCTCACCCCCCACAAAGTAGCCTTTAAAAAATATCTTTGTGCCTAACCGGACATGAGTTAAATTAAAAAATGACTTTGTGCTAGCCAATAACATAGGTCATCAAGCTAAGGGGCGGGGATGCAGCTGGTGAATGATGTTTGCATTGCCTCACTTACGGAAAAGTGCCTCTTGGGGAGGGGAGAAATGTCAGGGAGGACATCCTCCAGAGGGGTGAGCCGAGCCCTCGCCAGAGTTTCTTAGAATAGCTACTGAATGGGGTTGCATCACTCCAATTACTGCACCAGTGGGAGCCATGGGAAATTGGGAACCTTACAGGAGTCGTGTGCATGTACACACACACACACACACACACACACACACACACGCAAACACACACAGTCGCATACAAGGACACCCCACGGTGGGTGCGTTTTGTAAAGGGATTCCTTAGCTGACAAGTGCTGAATCTGAGATTAGCAGGGTCACCCTGGGTGGGGAGGGTGACTGGGGGGATGGAAAAGCACCTGCCCCAAACACATTTCCATGGTGACAACAGGCCTTGGTGACAACAGGCCTTGGTGACAATGCACAGGCTTCACAATCAGCTGAGCATATCTGTGGGAGAGGCACTCAGAGTATACTGGGGAGAGAAAGCCAGAGGGAGAGAGGGAGCCAGCTCTATTTTGCTAAAAGAGAGATTAAATTTCAACCCCTGGAGGAAAACAAAAAATGAAAATGAAAATTGCTAACCAGAGGGTGTATTTTGGGGTGTTCATTTTTTTAAAGCTGCAGACCTGTCTGCAAAAGAGCTACAGGGTGGCAGGTGCATCTGACTCCATCAAGGCCGGCTTGCATCCTGCCCGGCACTGCTTGGCATCTCCCTGATCTCTCTCTCCGGCAGAATGCACATGAGGAGAGAGAAGCCTCACCCTCCACGTTCTAGCTGATCCAGGCACAGCTGCATTTTCTCATTCTTGGGAACTGGAGTCGCTTCTCGAGCCCTGGGTTGATAGTGTGTGCCATCTTTGGTGCAGCTGTAATTTTGACAGGGGGAGTCAGCCTGACCCTCTCTTATCCTTCCTCCAGACACCTTGAAATCCTAGGGCTGATGTATATCCATGCATGTGTTTTTAAGGGTTTTTCAGTGGTGCTGCTAGGAAAGTGGCTCTGCCCAAAGCTTAACAAGATAAGAAAAAAGAAAAAGGGGGATATAGACAGAGGGAACTAATGACACATCTGTCTGATTCTGACCAGGAGATATTTCTGTAGCAATAACATCCAGAACAGGAAAAATGTTATTATTTACCTACTTAAATTTTTCCAATTCCTGTTTCCTTTATGGAAATCAAAGGATGGACACTTTGACCACTTCTATGCTTTGAACTGTGGAAGAATGAATGCAGAGTTAAAAGAATGAGAGGCACGGGGGAAAGGCTCGAGGATTGATTGCAGCCAGTCTCATAATTACACAGTAACTTCAGATTTTTTCCCCCTCAAGACTTAGATTTGGGGAAGGAGCTGTTTTATGAATGTATACGGGCCTGGTCCATGAAACGTGTGGGGTCTAATGAGGGCCTCGTCTGGGTCAGCTGTGACATCTGGCTCTTATGAATCTGGCATATTGAGGCTCACGGAGACACAAATAATAATCCTGGATAGTGACCACTTGTGATTCCTGGCCAACAACGTCAAATACCAGGGCACTGCTGTGGCTGCCTCAGCTGAGCTGCTCAGGTCCCTGCTGCCCCTGTTGCTGGGACAAGTATGGCAGGTTCTGGGCTGCTCCTCTCAGGGAAGAGTCACTGAACTCCAAGGTTTCTTTCTGTTCAAGGAACCCTAAGCAAGTGACAGCCCTGGCAGGCTGCCGAGGTCTCCTCACAGGAAAGCCAATGTGAGAGCAGGCCACTCTGGAGGCAACGGATCTGGGTCTGAGCCCCAGCTCAGCCGCAGCCTTGGCTGACAATGTGGCAAGTTACCTGCTTTCCTGAATCTGTCTCCTCATCTGTTAAAAAAAAAAAAAAAAAAAA